>OX439420.1:5805999-5993985 GCA_949319885.1 Mecyna flavalis | reverse complement strand
TGAAAAATTAAAACATAAAAAATATCAGTATATTTAAATATAAAATACTGGAAACTTGATTGATAGCACAAATGTTCTATAAGTTTATCAAAAATAATTGGTTGGTTTTAAAAGCTGTCTATTTCAATGAAAAAAAAAATTAATAAAAAGACTGCAAAACCTACAAAATGTTTCTTGTATGCTTGATCAGTTAAGAGCTGATGGTAAGCGGCCAATGCAGCCTATTCCATTGAGGGACACTTCACCAGGAAGCGTCGCTCAATGTGCTGCCAGACTGTAGGCTCATCTGATCTTCGAGCCTCTGATTTCAAGTGTACTGGCTCCCACATTAATACTGCCGGAACACAGACAGAGCTGTTATGGCGGCAGATTTCACCTGCGGTAGTCGGACTCTGAAAAAGTCTTATCACCAACCAGACCCAAGGTGAGAATCGAACCCACGACCTCCGGGTTATCTACCCGAGCAGCTTAACCACTGTTCCACGAAAGCGGTCATAATCTAAATAAATAAATAGCCTGTAATATTCCACTGCAGGGCAAAGGCCTCCATCCTTGAAATCGTTAAGTGAAAATAATGAGTTTTGGCTTAATCACCACGCTTGCCAAATGCGGATTGGTGATCACAAATCCGAGCTGTGTCCGAAAAAACCGACACAAAGTTAGCTCGACCCGGGAATTGAACCCAGGACCCCGAGATCTCGGCCCGGTACTTAAACCACTAGATCATCGAGGCATTAACAGGGATACAGATTATTAAGTAAACTAGCGGGCGCCCGCGGTTTCACCCGCGTGGTTCCTGTTCCCGTGGGAATATCGAGATATCCTTTCTTAGCGGATGCCTACGCCATAACATCTACCTGCATGCCGAATTTCAGCCCGATCCGTCCAGTGGTTTGGGCTGTGCGTTGATATCTATCTATGTCAGTCAGTCAGTCAAATTTGAGTTTTATATATATAGATATTCCTACCTGGTACAACGTCCCACATCTCGCAATAGTCTTATATCTTAGTGAGCAATCCGTCCAACTCCAATACATCTGGTATCTCGATCGCTTCCAGCCTGATGGGGGATGGATTGAACGGGAACTGAACCGAGAATATCATCTTCGAGTCCATTAGGAGGTTTTGCTGCGGACAAAAATATAGACGTTAGCAAAAATACAGATGAAAAATAATAAGAATTTATTTCGATTGGCACCAAATGTTGGCAACAAAAGCTCATAAGACAAATGATAAAACAATATCATTAACTATTAGTATACATTTCTTATGCTGCCAATTCCATATCAATAATAAATAAATGAATGGATAAAAAACAATAACCATAGAATAGTTATTTATGTGACTGCTGCATAATGAGGGTCATTAAAATACGAATGTGGTTTTATGAAACGAACGAAGTGAGTTTCATAAAAGAATCACATGAGTATTTTAATGACTAATTATGTACAGTCACATACATAACTTTATCTTCATTCATACGATAAATGTCTATTTTATAGTCAGGATTGATGAGCAAACGCCCTAGTTACCAACTTAATCTGTATGTAAAAGTTAGAACTGACATAATGACTGACGTTTGTAGTTTTTAAAATCCATAAACAATCTAGACTCGAGTTGATTTCGATTCTCAAATCGATTGTTATAATTTCAGCATCGAATTAAATGTATAGGAATGGAACATAAAATTACTAATCGACTAATTCGATAATCGAAAAAACCTATTAATTTTTACTTTTAAAGAAGACGTTCGAAATTTGAACGAAATTAAGTATCGGTTACCGACACTAAAATGTAAACATTTCAATGCAGCCACAGATACTTATATCTAAATGTAGGGCGTTTGCTCATCGCTCCTGAATATAAAATAGACATATTATGGTATGGATGTAGATAAAATAAGTTTCATTCGACATTGCACGAAGCTTTCCGTAGTAAATATAGTACTCTGTGCACGAAGCGAAATGAAACCCCATCGAAATAACTAAACGTCAAAACGAAATTCTGTATTTGAATTCTGTAAAGTACAAAGCAAGGATGTCATATTTTAATGGCAACACTACAATGGACCTGTTACAGGTGATAAGAATTCCTATTATTGGTCTACAGTTTCAGTTCGACGTGCGGTCTCTACGGTAAACACTTGCAGTTCGATAATAGCACTTATGCCCCCGACATAAGAGTGGTACAAAGTCCAAAGTGTATAGTCTGACGTGCTTTTGACTGTACATACATTAAGAGTAAAAGAGCAAGCACTATAGAGTAAAAGAGATGGACTTACCGGTTCCTTATCGGCGTTGGGACCAGCTTTCTCCAGCATCTTCTTCTGTATCTCATGGATGAACTCTCGCGTCACTTTCACCTCGTATTCTTCAGCGGGAGTGTACATGTTCAGGATCTGTAGAAAAATAAAGTTTATGAATAAGTTATTTATTTATTTATTTAAATACAATTTAAGTCAATCTTTACGATCAACCATCTATTTGGTTACTGGCGTCCATAGGCGACGGTAACTTACCATCAGACCGGTAAGTTACCGTCACATAAGTTTTAGCGCCTACGTGGTACAAAAACAAAAAAAAACACTTGGCATTGTAGGTTTCTGTAGTGGTAAACATAATGTATAGCCTGACCAGGAAAATAAAAAACCTGCTCTGGAGGCGCCATATTAGCTATGGTTATAGCCACACTTGGTTGCTATGGTTATACTCACAAATAACTCACAATATCCAATAGTAACAAGGCACGGTTGACAATTGACATCACGCTTTGACAGACAGCAATAATGAATGACATCTTATTGTTTTTTTATTTAATTGTTGCCACTTGAAGAAATTAGTTCCAATATTTTTCCGCAATATGGCGAGGTTTTTTTATTTTACTGGTCCGGCTATACCATCAGGAAGTCTATAGGCATAGTATAATAATTATGAGTACTGCTATAGGCTGGAGTGCTCTCCTGGTACGGATTTGAGTGCCCTTTTAGTCCAAAAATAAAATAAACAATCCATTAGGGTATTTGACTATAATTTTTTTATTTGCTTTTTATACAGTTTATTTAATAAATAGCACTAAGCTTTTTAAAATTTTGAAATATCTTTTGTATTTTCGGAGTTACAGAGTTGTAAACTTCACGATTAGACAAGGAGAGCGCTACTTGTATGTGACGTCACATGCAAGTAGCTCCATACACGCGCCATATAAAATGTTGTTTTAGAAAGAGACAGATATACTGAAAATAAATTGCTTTGTAACTCACTTGATTTTTAACCGATTTTAAATATTTTTTCAATTATATTATACTTCTGTGTTTTATTATCGAATACAGTCACAAAATATTAAAATTTCAACTACAGTCAAATACCCTTTTGTAAATATGTGGGTTACCTTGCAGACTTGCATGGCGCTGAGGTCAGAACACATCTCGACGGTGGACGCTACGTCCACCATGGACTTGCGGGCCTGCAGTAGTTGCACCGCTTGTGTGATCGGCTTCAGGACTGATAGGATCTCTTCCACCTGGAGACAAAGGGATAAATATTATAACATAACATACATATTCCCTACTAGCTTTCCGCCCGCGGTTTCACCCGCGCGTTATCTCTTTTTTCACATATCCCCCCTTCCCCCTACATTTCCGGGATCAGAAGTACCCTATGTTCACCGGGGATATTGTAGCTTGCAAACCAATGACGTTCAATATACAACTAGACACCCAATCCCTAAGAAAAATTCCTCAAAAAACGTCCGAGCGGCGTTGACACAGATGACATTAACACATTCGTTCAAATTAACACCTTATCTCGTGGCAGTTAGTGTTTAATGTCAATTATATATACAACTAAACGAAAACTCTGCCCAATAGTCGGGTGGGCAGACTTTTGCTTCGGACAATATTTGAGCGTGATTGGGAGTCTAGTTTTTTAATTGAACGTCATTGTTGCAAACAGAGAAAGTATTATTCAAATCGGTACAGTAATTTCGGAGCCTATTCAATACAAACAAACAATCAAATCTTTTCTCTTTATAATAGTATTTAGTATAGACTAGCGGTCGCCCTCGCGGTTTCTCCCGCGCGTAATTTTCTTTTTCAACTATCCCCCTTTCCCCATATTTCCGGATATATGATTAATTTCTTATGCCTAACCAAAACACCCACACATTATAAAGTATACTCACGTTCTTCTGTCCATACTCAGCGAGCTGCTCCTTGATCCATATCTCGAGGTGGGAGATGTTGTACCGGATCTGCAGACCCTTGGCCCAGCAGCACAGGTCCTTGCGGAGCAGCAGTTGGTTCAGGCTGTACGCGCAGATGTAGTAGAACAGCTGAGGAATATATTAATTTAATTATAATTAGTCCTTGATTAATTTCAAGGAATTGTAGAAAGGGTCCTTCAGGATACTAAGGTGTAGCGTCTATCGGAATGCACTATATAAGACAGACTGACGTCAACAACGCAAGATTGCAAGTCAGCGAAAAGTGCACTGTAAACATTGGTTACGAGACTCGTCACTCGCACGTCACTAAGACAGCCAATCAGATATTCGATCCTACGTCGCGCAAGCAGAGTTATTCTCGCGGCTAGCATATACAGCGTGGAATTTTAGTCCTTGTTTTCCCGCAGTAAAATGATTCTATCTTAGTAGTGAATAAACTAATAAAATTCCTTTTTTAGTCAAATCAAAAGTGTTACGATTATGATGGACGAAAATCGAACAAATAGTACTAGCTGCGTCACGGACGGTCTCTGGCCGGGGTCCGGGGTGGGGGGGGGGGGGGCCTTCGCGTTTATTAAAAAAAATATTATTTACTATTAACTCACATTTTGTTTCCATTTTCCTATAAAACATTTAAAAAAAATTAAATTTTTCTTTTTTAAAATTAAAAAAAAAAAAAACAAAAAAAAACGCATAAATCGATAGTACTACTGAAGGTGAAGCGTTCTGCTGCGGGAAAACAACGACTAAAAAAACACGCAGTATACAACACACCAAGACGGTACAATGGGCCGCGGTCCCCGAGCACAGACTACTAGCTCGGAGGAAGATCATCTCTTTCCGTTGACGTCGTGATACGTGACCTTCATACGTCACACAAGGAATGGGCCAATCGCCACAAGGCAAGCACCAGCTAACCCCTTCCGGGTTTGTAGGAGAACTTAACCCCTCAGATGCTACAAGGCCTGCAAATTTGTATCCATTGTGTGCGGCAACATGGCACACTTTTTGAGATTTAATGAATATAAAGTAGTCGAAATAACGGTTCTTTGGGCATCATTCAATGAGTGAAGTATTAAAAAGGTTGTTCATTTATCAGGGATTATAATTTTCCATTTTAAAGCTAATACAATATATATGCTTAGTTTGGGGCTAGATGGCGCTGTGTGAATAATGTCCAGGGAATTACCTAATGTTTAATATGAAAATTGCTTAATATTTGTTGAAGGTGGCCGGAGCGTATATTTACGCTACCGCACTTAGAGGGGTGTGCGTAGTTCTCTAAAGCATCTAAGAGGTTAAGGGAGTTTTGTGGGTAGCTCTGCTCCCAGGCCTCTAAAGAATACTAACATCATGGCGCACCTTCACGTGATATATGCCGAATAGCCTTTTAAGTTCCTGCCTAAAATTGTATTTGTTCTGTTGATACTTAATAAAAAGTTTCTTTTTTGCAACGCATTTTCCTCGGGAAAAATGGAACCCCCTTTTGGTAGGAACCCCGTTGTATAAACGTGTTACCTTTTATTAGAGAGGCGATTTACACTCTGGGCTTTTGATAGGACGAAGGAGTTTCTGGGTGCTCATTCCAGTTCCTTCTCGAGCCGCTGCGGCCTGTGGGCATGTGTGGACAGCGGCTCACCTGCTTGAATATGCAGACCCTGAGCGGCTGGTCGACGGCGTACGTGTGCAGGTGGGCGTGTGTCGCGCTCAACTCCTGCTTCAGTCGCTGTGGGCCTGCCGAGGCGGCCGCTGGGGAGGCCCGCGCGGGTCCGGCCTGGACCGTGATCTCCTCGTACTCGAGGATCGCGGGCACTATCAGCCGCTCCAGCTGGCGCTCGAGTAGGTGGATTAAACCTGGAAGTAGACGAAGACTTAAGTTTCAACCTATACAAACAATTTTCATTCGTTACGTCACGTTAAAATTGGTCAGCAAATGTCAAGTACCCACATCTGTTTTGCAGAGAAAAGCAGAGGCCCATCGAATCAAATTTTTGATATTACTTAGGAAATTCCACGATTCCAACTGTGTAGGAACATATTAAAAATACTTTTACTTGTCGACTAGATCAAATAATTGTCTAGATTTTTAATCTGTTGGATTCTAAGTTGAAACCTGGTTGAGTTTTCATTAAAAATTCGAAACCTTCGGGGTCGGCAAAAGTTTCAGTCGATTTACGCTGAAGCCGGACGTTGCCGAAGGAATTTCCTTGTTGAGTATTTCATCTGGCATATGCCTGTAGCGTTCACATTAGAACTTATCTGAACCTATTGAGGGGATCTGTACGATTTATATCTAAGTTACTTTTTCTATTCTTAGGAAACGAAGTATGCACCTGCCGGTACTCGGAGAGGTCGAATATCCTCAAACACTGTACTGGCTGTACTGGCCTAGGCTAGCAGTATGACCGACCTTGGTATATCCACACCGCGATGTCGCTGAGCACCTGCCGGTACTCGGAGAGGTCGAATATCCTCAGACACTGTTGGTTCTGCCTCGCGGTGTTTCCGCTCTGGTACACCGTATCGCCGCTGTACTGGCGTAGGTTGTTTAGTAGTCTGGAACAACGATCATTATTAAAATTGCAATAAATAAAACAAAGTTCTTCTTCTTTTCCCAATTTATTTGGGGCCGGCGCAATATTTTTTCTCTTCCATTCATCCCTGTCACTCGTCAACGATGTATCCACTCATTTTTCACTCAATCAATCCATCTCTTTTTATGGACGTTTTAAATAAAATAACATCAAAGAATAAAACTTGCTGTTTATTCGGTTAATAAGATAGCGTCTGTTAAAAAGCTACTCGTCCGTTTTTAAGAAGAAGAATGTTGAACGCGGATTAGGCCTATACTTTTACTATGGCAGTAGGTCCATACCTGAGCATATTCGCGAGCCACAGCGCGTTATACTCGACGCTGTCGGCGCGTCGCTTCAGCGTCTTCTTGACTCCCGTCCGCACCGCCTTCATGAGCTGGTGCATCTTCGGCTCGTCGTCCACGTGGTCCATGTGGCGCAGCATCATGAATAGGATGTAGGCTGGCGACCAAAGCTTCGACCGATTTTGCCAAAATGAAATGCCAAAATGGCCGAAACCGAAGATGCCCAAATGGCCGAAACCGAAGATGCCAAAATGGCCGAAACCGAAGATGCCAAAATGGTCGAACTTCGGCCGAAGCCGCAACCGAATGTTGGGTCGGACTTAATAATACCTAGGGTAATAGATTCCATACCTGAGCATATTCGCGAGCCACAGCGCGTTGTACTCGACGCTTTTCATGATGCTGCTGTTGTACTCGACGCTGTCGGCGCGTCGCTTCAGAGTCTTCTTGACTCCCGTCCGCACCGCCTTCATGAGCTGGTGCATCTTCGGCTCATCGTCCACGTGGTCCATGTGGCGCAGCATCATAAATAGGGTGTAGGCTGGCGACCAAAGCTTCGACCGATTTTGGCCGAAACCGAAGATGTCAAAATGGCCGAAACCGAATAGGCCAAAATGGCCGAAACCGAAGATGCCAAAATGGCCGAAACCGAAGATGCCAAAATGGCCGAAACCGAAGATGCCAAAATGGCCAAAACCAAAGATGCCAAAATGGCCGAAACCGAAGATGCCAAAATGGCCGAAACCGAAGATGCCAAAAAGGCCGATTGCGGAGTAATGGGGTCCATACCTGAGCATATTCGCGAGCCACAGCGCGTTATACTCGACGCTGTCGGCGCGTCGCTTCAGCGTCTTCTTGACTCCTGTCCGCACCGCTTTCATGAGCTGGTGCATCTTCGGCTCGTCGTCCACGTGGTCCATGTGGCGCAGCATCATGAATAGGATGTAGGCTGGCAGGCCGGGGAGGAGGGTCACTGCTACTTTGGGTTTCAGATCTGGAAGGTAACAAGTTCATCACCATTATCAGTCATACGACTTCCACTGGCGGGCATATCCCCTTTATTGTTTTCAAATGCCCAAAATGACCAATATACAGCGTGGAATTTTAGTCGTTGTTTTCCCGCAGTAAAATTATTCTATCTGAGTAGTAAAACAGATTATTAAATTTATTTTTTTAGTCAAATCAAAAGTTTTACGATTAGGATAGACGAAACTCGAACCAATAGTAGCTGCGTCACGGACGGTCACCGGCCGGGGTCATTGCCCCTCGCGTTTATCAAAAAAATGATTATTTACTATTTACTCACATTTGGTTTCCATTTCTTTTCCATCAAACTTTAAAAAAAAACTTAAAAAAGTTAAAAAAAAACAAAAAAAAAATTTAAAAATTTACTTGCTTAAATCGATAGTATTACTGAAGGTGAAGTGTTCTGCTGCGGGAAAACAACGACTAAAAAAACACGCCGTATAAAAAGTTTTCCACAGACTTTGTCTGTGCCTTTTTAGGTGTTTGTTGTGATTTTGTGTTGTTTGTTAGAAGAAAAAAATCCGCCGCGCAGAAACAAAATTTTGTTAAGTACTTAAAAGCGTTTCAGCTCATAATGTCAACTTCTCATAATGTCAACCGGACAAAAAATCCACATTTCTTATAACGTCAACTTCTTAGAATGTCAACTTCGCAAAAAGGCAACTTCTCGAAATGTCTACTTCTCACAATGACAACTTCGCATTTGGTCAACTTCGCATAATAAATAAATAATTGACATTCTAAAAAGTTGACGTTATAAGAAATGTGGATTTTTTGTCCGGTTGACATTATGAACTGAAACCCTTAAAAGGTAAGTGCAAAATGCTATACGAGCCGTAGTTTGAACGCCATCTTCGTGGTATGCATTCAGGGTATATATTATACGTACCTATAATAAGTTTCTTGATTATAATGGCTTCATCTTGTCGTTTGTACTCGAACATTCCGAGGTATTCTCTCTCTTTCTTACGCGTCACTGGGGTCATCTCCAGTGTGAGGGACGAGCTTTGGGCCACTGTGTCTGTAAAAAAAAGGATTCATTATTACATTAGATACAAAGTATTTAGTCTAATTATATTTTTAACCGACTTCAAAAAATGAGGTTCTCCATTCGTTTTTTTTTTGCGTTATACATTTTTACTTGGTATTTTGATCGTTCATCTTGTATTCGAAAGCTGGGACGTGGTCCCATTTAAATTTTAACGAGATCAGACTAGTAGTTTTTTAGTTGTCCCATAAAATTATAGTGTATTTGATTGACTTCAACATTTATAACATTTTAATTGTAAGTATACAAAAACATGAAAGTTCATTTAAAAGTAAAAGAAAAACACTACATGTTATTTAATTTACATTAGTAATTGGCTGCCACTTTTTGTCACAAGTTTTTTTTTTATGTGATAGGTGGGCAAACGAGCAAGTGGGTCACCTGATGATAAGTGATCACCGCCGCCCATAAGCACCCGAGACCCCCTTAGGGTCACAGGCGCGTTGCCCGCCTTTAACGGTGGAATATGCTCGCTTTCTTGAAGGTATTAATGTCGTATTGGCTTGGAAACACCGCTGCGGGAAGCTGGTTCCATTGGTATTTTATTATGGTATTTTTTAAACAATAGGTTTAAAATTTCCGTTGTAGTTTATGAGAATCGAACCAACGACCACACGTTAGACAAAGAGCTAGACCACTGTTAACACTCACCATTGCTTTCCAGGATATCATTGACATCTTCAATGCCAACCTCTTTGAGTTTATTCACCAACAGTCTGATCTGGTTCTTGTAACGGCGACAACTCTCTGACAGTTTATCGACTCGTTCCTGTAATTAATTCAAATCAAAAAATCAAAAATCAAAATCAAAATATTCTTTATTCATGTAAACTTGTATCAAGTATTTATGAATCGTCAATTACAGAGTGACTCTACCACCGGTATCGGAATGCAGTCATCTGCCGAGAAGAACCGGCAAGAAACTCGACAGTTACTCTTTTTCATCGCCATGTTTGTTTACAATTTGTTTGTTACAATTACTGATTAGTTTTAGAATACCAAGCCATACAGTATAAAGTATAAGAATGAGACTATAATCGAGAAAAATCCGTGAGCCCTGGAAGACCAGTGCCCAAAGGTGGCACCTGCAGCACAAGTATGACGTATGTGCCAGCCATAATTTCACTCAACCATATTAGAGGGAATGTAACCACCCGACACATAACGCCACCACCCCAAGCACATTTTAGCAATATAAAGGATAATAATAAATAAATAATAAATAAATATCTCTGGACATTATTCACACAGCGCCGTCTAGCCCCAAACTAAGCATTAGCTTGTGCTATAGGTGCCAGACAACGGATAAACATTACTTATATACTTTTTTTTGTAAATAAAAACATATCATAGATAGAAACACCCAGACCGATACAAACAGACATGTTCATGCACACAAATGTTTGTACCGTGCGGGGATCGAACCCGCGACCTTTGGTGAAATAGCCTCTCGACCATTACACCAAATGGCTCGTCAAAGCTCGTCAAAAATTACACAGGAAAAGTTTACATTTACCCCCATAAAGAGAAGGGTTTTTATACTCCTGCCAATAACTTAAAATTTTGTAAAGGTGTGGAATTGATGACTTTTTACTGTAATTTCTTAAAACTTTGTAGCTTTAGTTTCAAACCCGAATGGTGGATGGGTAAGGATGGGATGGCTGATAGTTAGACTGTTGAAATTTCTGTAGTCTTACTCATGTAGATTGGTGTTATGTGGCGAATAGTTGCATTTCATTTTGTCTTTTATAATTTACTAGCGGTCGCATCGCGGTTTCACCCGCGCGTAATTTCCTTTTTCAACCATCCCCCTTCCCCCCACTTTTCCGGGATAAAAAGTATCCTATGTTCTAATCCCGGTTATAAACTGTACGTGTGCCAAATTTCATCTAAATCCGTTCATCCGTTCTTGAGTTATAAATAGTGTAACTAACACCAACTTTCTTTTATATACAGGGTGGAATTTTGTAATGCCACCTGAAAGGGAAGTACTCTTAATACTGTAGATAGAAAATTTTACTTAAAAAAACATTCCTTTATTTTTTAAAAGAAAGAAAACTGCATTCAAAGATTTTTGAAAATTCGCTTGCTGCACCCGGTAATCGAACCGACTAAAATCTGTAAAAGTTGCACCCTGTACTATTATTGCATCGATCGTTAGGGTCAATAATAAGGATGAAATCTCTCTAACAAACTTCATAAATTAAATAAAAGGAAAACAATGAAATCCTAAATTATTGATTCAATGGGTCAAGTTAAAGCACTTTTTTAAAAAATAAAGGAATGTTTTCTTTGAGTAAAATTTTCTATCTACAGTATTAAGAGTACTTCCCCTTCAGGTGGTATTACAAAGTTGCGGCAAGCAAATTTTTAAAAATCTTTGAATGCAGGTTTTTTCTTTTCAAAAATAAAGGAATGTTTTCTTTGAGTAAAACTTTCTATCTTCAGTATTAAGAGTACTTCCCCTTCAGGTGGCATTACAAAATTCCACCCTGTATATTGATTGTTGATGCTAAATAAGTCCCTAAATGGAACAGGCAGCCACTGCGGCCTATTCCATTTAGGGACACACTGTAGGCTCATCTAACCTTCGAGCCTTTGATTTCGACGTACTGGCCACCACATTTATTACTCCTTGTTCTTGAGGCGCTCGTGGCGCAGCTGTGACAGTGGTTCGTTAGCGATAACGAAAGTCTAGCTACCTACGCCGCGGTCGGTTAATGGATGGGTGACCATTCTGACCATATTTAGTGACATTAATTTCGAGCGTCTCCGTGCTTCGGAAGGCACGTTAAGCTGTTGGTCCCGGCTGATATTTACTATAATGTAAATATTAGTCGTCAAGCCTAGTCAGAGGCCATTTGGCGGCTTGATAACATCTGACATTAAGGTTGGTCACTTGCCTTACGCACCCCTCCACCAACCCGCACTAGGCCAGCGTGGTGGAGTATGGCCCACACTATCTCACAATTGAGATAAGGCCTGTGTCCCAGCAGTGGGAACGTATATAGGCTGATGATGATGATGATGATGATATTCTTGAGGAAGTACTTACCTGAAGTGCAAGGCTTTCCGCAGCCAGCCGAATGATCTCATTCTGCGCAAACTCCTGGCTCTTGTTCTTAGGCTCAGAACTGAGGTCGGCACTCAGCAATCTGAAGTAGAAGACGCCATTTTTTAAATATAAAAGTGTAATCGTTTTAAGACTTGGAAACTTAGCCATAGCACAGATTACTAAATGTAACTACGTTAACGATTAAAAGTGAGCAACGTGCTTGCGCTTCACTTGCGAAAGCCGTATAAATTTCGCCTATTACCCGTGGTCCCACGGCTATGACCCACAGTGGGTCCACGGTCAGTTTTTTTTTCCCCGTGGACCCACTGCTCTAGAATGGGACCACGGGTAATTGAAACAAAACTGCTTTTTACCCGTGGTCCACTGCACTGCGGTCTAACGGTCCGCGACCGCTCGGCCGGGCGGTAGGTACCTAATTATAGCGCGTTAGTACATGGAGTGACGGAGCCCTGGCCATAGTAGAAAGAGTACACAATATTATCTTTATACACCATTTTAAGGCCGTTTCTAGACCAAACGTTAAAAAAGTCTAGTTTTTAACGGCTATCTACTCCTTATTTGAAGCATATACAACTATTTAAAAAATACGTAAATAATCTTTGTAGTTTTATCTTTAAATTCATCGTTTAAAATTTGTGTTTATCGTAATTTATAACTACAATAATTGACTTTGAAAAAAACGTCTAAAATAATAGATTTCATGCATCTCCTTCTAAAGTATTACTTCTTTTTTAATTTCGCTTTCGCCAATCGATAGACATTGAAAAAAACTATAAATTGGCCGTAAAAAAATTGTCAAATAACCTAATATTGATTTTTAAGGATTATTATTCAGTTTCGATCAAAGTTCGGACCGCCATTGCCCTTGCTGTTTGTATGGTCAAGGTCATTTGCTCGGGGAACAGCCTTAACAAACGCAAGCCTTAAAAACTGCAAACCCAAAAAATAATTCTTTGAGGGTAATTATTTTTTGGGTTTGCAGTTTTTAAGAGGGTAATCCAATTAATCCAGAAAATAAATATTTTTTTATGAGAGAAATCCAATAAGACAATATTTTGGCTCCTAGCTTATTTGTAAGTGTGTTAACTCTGTGGTCTTATGGAAAAAGAAGCTTGGAACTTTTTAATATCGGCAAATCATAGGGAAAGCTAATTGTGTTTCATTGAAAATTCGTGTTAAAATTCACATTTTTGAATTCTTGTGATATAACTTCTTTTTCCTTGACACCACAAAACTATGTGTGGTTACACTGCAGAGCATTTACATTGCGGCTCTTATAAGAGCCTGTGGTTACACTGTCTGTGGCTCTGAGAAGAACCTTTTGTTACACTGAAAAGTCTGTGTTTACACTGTGGCTCTGAAAAGAGTCTTAAGTAACACTGCAGAGTCTGTGGTTTACTGCGGCTCTGAAAAAGCATTTTGTTACACTGTAGAGTTTGTGGTAACAGTAATGACATTGTAGCGTTTGTGGTTACACTGTGGCTCTGAAAAGAGCCTTTTGTTACACTGTAGACATTTTGGTTACACTCTGGCTCTGAAAAGAACCTTTTGTTACACTGTAGAGTTTGTGGTTACACTGCCTGTGGATCTGAGAAGAACCTTTTTTAACACTGAAGAGTCTGTGGTTACACTGTAGCTCCGAAGAGTCTTAAGTAACACTGCAGAGTATGTGATTACACTGTGGCTCTGAAAAGAGCCTTATATTATACTGCAGAGTATGTGGTTACACTGTGACTCTGAAAAGAGCTTGTTGTTACACTAAAGAGTTTGTGGTTACACTGTCTGTGGCTCTGAGAAGAACCTTTTCTTACACAGTGGAGTCCGTGGTTACTTTGTGGAGTCCGTGGTTATACTGTTGACTCCGTGGTTACATTGTGGAGTCCGTGGTTACACTGAGGAGTTTGTGGTAACAGTAATGACACTGTAGAGATTTTGGTTACACTCTGGCTCTGAAAAGAACCTTTTGTTACACTGTAGAGTTTGTGGTTACACTGCCTGTGACTCTGAGAAGAACCTTTTATAACACTGAAGAGTCTGTGGTTACACTGTAACTCAGTATCACTTAAGTAAGACCCCTTTCACACGGCAGTGCCGGATCCCGTTTTCTGCAGGATCTCGTTTGAGTTTATATGCCGCATGCGGGATGCTCGTGTGAACACTAGCATTTAAACACATTTGCCATCATAACGGGATCCTGCAGGAAACGGGATCCAGCACTGCCCTGTGAAAGGGCCATAACACTGCAGAGTATGTGGTTACACTGTGGCTCTGAAAAGAGTCTTATGTAACACTGCAGAGTATGTGGTTACACTGTGGCTCTTTAAAGAGTCTTAAGTAACACTGCAGAGTATGTGGTTACACTGTGGCTCTGAAAAGAACCTTTTGTTAACTGAAGAGTATGTAGTTACACTGTGACTCTGAAAAGAGTTTGTTATTACACTGAAGAGTTTGTGGTTACACTGCCTGTGGCTCTGAGAAGAACCTTTTATAACACTGAAGAGTCTGTGGTTACACTGTAGCTCCGAAAAGAGTCTTAAGTAACACTGCAGAGTATGTGATTACACTGTGGCTCTGAAAAGAGCCTTATATTATACTGCAGAGTATGTGGTTACACTATGGCTCCGAAAAGAGCTTCATTTATTATACTGCTGAGTATGTGGTAACACTGTGGCTCTGAAAAGAACCTTTTGTTACACTGAAGAGTATGTGGTTACACTGTGAGTCTGAAAAGAGCTTGTTTTTACACTGGAGAGTTTGTGGTTACACTGCCTGTGGCTCTGAGAAGAACCTTTTATAACACTGAAGAGTCTGTGGTTACACTGTAGCTCCGAAAAGAGTCTTAAGTAACACTGCAGAGTATGTGATTACACTGTGGCTCTGAAAAGAGCATTATATTATACTGCAGAGTATGTGGTTAGGTTACACTGTGGCTCTGAAAAGTCTTAAGTAACACTGCAGAGTATGTGGTTACACTGTGGCTCTGAAAAGAGCTTGTTGTTACACTGAAGAGTTTGTGGTTACACTGTCTGTGGCTTTGAGAAGAACCTTTTATAACACTGAAGAGCCTGTAGTTACACTGTAGCTCCGAAAAGAGTCTTAAATAACACTGCAGAGTATGTGATTACACTGTGGCTCTGAAAAGAACCTTATATTATACTGCAGAATATGTGGTTACACTGTGGCTCTGAAAAGAGTCTTAAGTAACACTGCAGAGTATGTGGTTACACTGTGGCTCTGAAAAGAACCTTTT
The DNA here is from genome assembly GCA_949319885.1 of Mecyna flavalis. Lineage (NCBI taxonomy): Eukaryota > Metazoa > Arthropoda > Insecta > Lepidoptera > Crambidae > Mecyna > Mecyna flavalis. The sequence continues at coordinate 5,978,486 of OX439420.1, read as the reverse complement.
GTAACACTGAAGAGTATGTGGTTACGCTGTGACTGAAAAGAGCTTGTTGTTACACTGAAGAGTTTGTGGTTACACTGTCTGTGGCTCTGAGAAGAACCTTTTGTTACAATGTGGAGTCCGTGGTTACTTTGTGGAGTCCGTGGTTACACTGAGGAGTCCGTGGTTACACTGTGGAGTCCGTGGTTACACTGTGGAGTCATTGGTTACACTGTGGAATCCGTAGTTACACTATGGTTCTGAAAAGAACCTTTTGTTACACTGTAGAGTTTGTGGTTACAATGTGGCTCTAAGAAGAGACTTTTCTAACACTGTCGAGTTCGTGGTTACACTGTCTGTGGCTCTGAGAAGAACCTTATGTTACACTGGGGTGACCGTGGTTACACTGTGGCTCTGAAAAGAACCTTTTGTTACACTGAAGAGTATGTGGTTACACTGTAACATTGAAAAGAGTTTGTTGTTACACTAGAGGATGTGGTTACACTGTGTATGGCTTTAACAAAAACCTTTAATTACTGCGTCTCTTTCTCTTACTGCGTTTTGGGTAAGCTCACGTTAAGCAGTAAATGATAATTAGGTGAATGAGGTATTTTAAAGGACCTTTAAATTACATTTTGGCTTTAGGTTTTACGTTAAATATGAGATTACAGTTAAGTGTATACCTATTGTATTCTAGTTGTGACATTGCAATGACAGAGAGTTTTTTTTAATATTTATAAAACAGCAACATTATGAAAATCGAAACGACAAAAATATGAACTGACTCATATTTCATTTTTCATCATTAAAATTTATTCATCTTACAGGACTCGCCTAATGCGGATAGGTCATCAGAAAATCCGACACTATTTTTTTATACACTCATTACGTATCCAAAATAAACTTTGCAAACACGATATGTACGGGTTTATAATAATAATATTTATTGTAAAACTTTATTTAAAACAAAAAGTCAAAACAATTAAAACAAAACACCTACCTTAACTTTAAATATCACAGTATGAAAATAATATAATACTTATTATACATAGTTTTTACTATAACTGTCTAATTGGTAAAGCACTACTTACTTGGAATTTTTAATTCAAATAAAATAGATAAGACTGCATGGATAGAGCAATAAGGAGAGTTTTTTGTTTCTATTAAAAGGTAAAAGCGATGAAAAGTTTGTAAATTAAAACTCGAAAAGAAAATGTTTTCATGAAGAAAAGAAAACTTAAAGAAGACAGTAAACAAGAAAAGTGTGTGTTTAAAAAGTAAATAAGTTTCCTTTATGCCTACCTAACAGTTAATATAATTAAATTATCAAATCAATATTCTCAAATAACAAATTATAATAAATAAACGCATAACAAAATAACAAACCTAATCTTTACACTCTTTCAAACTTAAATAGCTTCAATAGAGAAAAAGTCAAATGCATGAGGACATTATCCTTCGAAATAAAATTTTTATTGTCATTTATCTTGTCTCTTCTTGGTTCACTTGCTGCGTTGTGACTGAAATAAATAATGTTAAAACTATGTCCTAATGATAGTGCTAAAATATGATAGAGACCGACAAACTTATCTGTTACGGTGGCCAAAATTGGAACTACGTGAAATGCAATGCAAAAACGATATTTAACGACAGTTTTAAATAGACAGTAGCGACGCCGCCACCGGAACAGATAAGTTTGTCGGTCTAGACATTTGTAACACATACATAACATAATTATCCATTGATTACAAATGACAATTAATTAAAAATCATTTGGCAAATAAAATTTCTATGGTCCATTTAAAAGGCTGGGCTGGTTATTAGCCACATGGCTGAAACCAGCTCATCACAATCAGGTGGAAATGGGGAAACCGGGGGAGTTTAGTGGGTAGTTGGACGCTTCTCGTCCAAAGTCCCACTACCCACTAAACAAACGCATTCTACAAAAAAATGGTCCATTTGAAAGGCTGGGGTACTCATGGATGAGCCGGTAAATCGCCACAACGCCAAACCGGCTCTTTGGGTGTAAAGGGAAAAACGGGGGACTTTAGAGTAATATATGTATGTAGTGCAGAGTCCTACACTCAGCTGCAAGACTCGCTATAAGAACAGTGATCCAGTTCAGTTGGCAGACAGACTCGCAGCCCACCTGATGGTAAGCGGCCACTGCGGCCTATTCCATTGAGGGACGCTTCACCTAGAAGCGTCGCTCAATGTGCTGCCAGACTGTAGACTCATCTGATCTTCGAGCCTCTGATTTCAAGTGTACTGGCTCCCACATTTATTTTGCCGGAACACAGCCAGAGCTGTTATGGCGGCAGATTTCACCTGTGGGGGTGGTAGCTAGCCAGTCGGACTCTGAAAAAGCCCTACCACCAACCAGACCCAAGGTGGGAATCGAACCCACGACCTCCGTGATTTTATACCCGAGCGGCGTAGCCACTGTTCCACGGAGGCGGTCAAAGTCCTTAGCCCATTGGAGAAACATGAAGGGAGAAGTGAGGGAAGGAGGAGAAGATGAAGGGCTGCATAGGGTGGAAAGGGGGAGTTCAGGACTTCGGCACATTCACACACTAAACGGAGCGCAATAGCATAACTACTCATACGTGGGTCTTCTATAAGAGAGTAGGACTTCCTCGGTCGAGCCAGTCCATTGTCACTGACAGACAGAAACAGCATGTCTCTACCACTCTGATCCATGATGTAAGGGCGTTTTTTTTTTTAAATTTTTTTTTGGTATGTTTTTATTTTTTGGTGATAAATAATTGAAAATGGAGTAAAATATCGTATTTTAAACAAAGGAGTAAATTATTTAAATTGTAAATGTACGAAACAGAATGACTAAATTTTTATAATAATAAGTAGATGAGGACGGAGTGAGTGAGAACAGTCGAGATTAAGTTAAGTATTATTGTACTCTTTAAGAGTGTCAACAATAACTTTGCACAGAGAAATGAATGGTGTCAGTGCCTTGTCGTTACCCTGGAGTTCCTTCAAAGGTTATATATTAAAATGTGAGCACAGCTGTGTATGTGCGAGACTAGCGTTTTATACGCGCGTATAAGCTCGTTTTTGGTAGCGTATGTAGGCGCGTATATGCGCGCCCTTTGGCACACGCTCAACTCGTACGAGCTTTGTCGCGCTTCTAAGCTCGTATAGTCCATGTTGACACTGACACGACACCAGTTCGAGCGAACACGCCGAAATATATCCGTTTACATGAGTCCGGTTTTTTGAAGCGCGTAATGTAGCGCGTGTGTAAGACTAAGCGCGTATGCTGAAACGACCGTATACGCGCGGAAAAATACGCTAGTCTGAAATCACTTTTAGTAAAGCATGATGTCCGCCATATTTTGTACAAACTCGTCGTCTTCTGTGTGTTTGTGTGTGAATGGAATCGTTGGGTGGGGAAGGCCTGGAAGAACATTCCATGACCAAATAGGAGATGTCATGAGGAAAAGTAAGGCCAGGAGCACCCTAAACCGGCAGACATGTATGAAAAGACTTATGAATGTGGAGGAAGCAAAAGGTGTGTGCCATGATCGTAGCAAGTCGAAGGACTTGATCTCTGCCTACTCCTGCGGGAAAAGACGTGACTGTATACTGTACTTCAAGGCCAGGGGGCCTACCCGGGGATGGGCCGGTCAATAGCAAAGCTGGCACCGGCTCGTCCCAATCGGGTGTGAAGGGTAAACCGGGGGAGTTTAGTGGGTAGTGGACGCTTTTTTTAGTCTCGAGTCCCACATACGGCCGTGGGTCTAGCTAGCCTGCGGTTATGGTGCATAAACGCATTCTCCTCCGAAAAAAAAAGGCCAGGGGGCCTAGACAAAGTTACATTTTGACAGCGATAGCGAAATTCGCTAACTTCGAATTGTATGGATTTGACAGGTGCCTTAGAAAAGTCACGTGGTCAATCGATATTGAAAGTACGGTTTTGGCATCCGCCATCACAGTTGAGCGATACCGAACGTCATAAGTGCCGCTTGTCTCGGGCCTATGAATTGACGGGCTTATTCTAAGCAAGCGCGCTCCATCGTAGACCGCATAGTTGTTTAACATCAGGCAACTTTGTGGTCTTATTGCAAATTTTTTTTTTTTATGTATGTTGTCGTTTTCTGTACAGCGTGGAATTTTAGTCGTTGTTTTCCCGCAGTAAAATGATTCTATCTTAGTAGTAAAATAGATTAATAAAGTTTTTTTTTTTGTTAAATCAAAAGTTTTACGATTATGATAGACGAAACTCGAACCAATAGTACTAGCTGCGTTGCGGAGGGTCACCGGCAGGGGTCATTGCACTTCGCGTTTATCAAAAAAATGATATTTTACTATTTACTAACATTTGGTTTCCATTTTCCCATCAAACTCAAAAAAAAATCAAAAAAAGTAAAAAAAAAAAATTCCAAAAAAAAAAACTTGCAAAAATCGGTAGTACTACTGAAGGTGAAGCGTTCTGCTGCGGGAAAACAACGACTAAAAAAACACGCAGTATAATTATGTTAGTGACCTAAATGGCATGATGGCATGCAGAATATAGTGTGATGTACTTACTTCTGGTATTTCTCTAACTCTTCTCGAAGTCGGTCGTTCTCAAGCTTGGTCTTGGATATGTGTTCTGAATAGAACTTCTTTTCTGACGTCAGCTCTTCTTGCAGTTGTCTGGGAAATGGAAAGTAGTAATTAGGTAAATTCAATAGAAACTCAAAGAAACGAAATGAAGTAAAAACTGCCTATATAATGTCCCACAAAATCCCACTGCTGGGCAAAGACTTCTATTAAAATCTTGTCATCGTCACTATGATGGGTTCTGGCTGCCATCAAATTATTAATAACAAGCCCTTTTGCCTGATCCTGGAATCGACCCGAGGACACGATATCATGGCGTTGCAGCTCTCATGGTATAAAAGTTAATATAAGACCAAATTTACTTTGATTAACAATGCAAGTTGCTGGCCAGTCGATGACAAAAAAAAATATAAATAAATATCTCTGGACATTATTCACACAGCGCCATCTAGCCCCAAACTAAGCATTAGCTTGTGCTATGGGTGCTACACAACGGAAAAACATTACTTATATACTTTTTTTGTAAATACATACATATACTACATTGAAACACCCAAACCGATATAAACAGACATGTTCATGCACACTAATGTTTGTACCATGCGGGGATCGAACCCGCGACTCTCAACCATTACACTAAATGGCTCGTCAATTCATAACAATAACAAAAACATTAAATTGATGATTTCGGGGTTCGAACCTGAGACTTTCAAACATACCTGTTAATGCCCTTCTGCGCCTCATAAGCCGACGCCAGTTCCCCATCTTCGTTGATGATGTCCACATCGGACCCGTAGTTGGACGTCGCAAGCGACTTTAGATTCACCGTCTGGACAAATAAGGTTCACATTGGACTGGCAAGTTAAAGAAACTTACGACGTTTGTAAACTTTCTTGGATTTTCGATGAAGGTTAAATTGATTATTAAAAACTCTCTTTAATCAAAGCATTTATAAAATATTACAATACATGGTTTTTATAACGCTTGCGCACTGTTTATATTAACTATCTGCTGTGCAGCAGGTTATGTGCTGTTTTTTTTATTTTAGAGCCGTTTTTTAAACTGTTGTTTTGGGCTTTATTATACTGTAAAACCATGTATTGTAATATTTCAAAACGGCCATCATAGCGTGCCGCTAGTATAATAAATAAGGTGTTGTCTTGTAGCTTTAGCGAAATCCAAGAAAGTTTAAATATGATAATTCATTTTAAAGAAAAAGATAAAAAATAACATTCATATAAAAAGCAATAAAAATAATACCATGCAATGACGTCAGATGCATGAGAAAAACAAATATAATATTAAAATAAACATCAAATAATAATTCCTAAATAAAATAAACTTAAAATAATATAGGTAATTAGGTATCCCGATCTCTTTTTAAGTCCAATTCTTCTTGGGAAACGGTTGCATGACTAAAGTGTACCCGGTCAGATCCTTATCCAACCATATACATGTGCCCAAATAAGCCTTACTGTCCACGGCGGCGTAGCTTCGTAGACGCGTATTCGTCATTATACGCTTGGTGTACGCCTGCTTGCAGCTTACATACAAAACTATGTAACTCTGTCGACGGAGCGTCAACGTCGCACTCGCGTCGCTGCATGCTGGCTTTGACGCTCCGTCGACAGAGTTACAAAGTTTTGTATGTAAGCTGCAAGCAGGCGTACACCAAGCGTATAATGACGAATACGCGTCTATGAAGCTACGCCACCGTGGACAGTAGGCCTAAGGCTCCAAGAATTTTCACATTGGAGTGACTTTAATTAGACTCCCTTAAACTTAATTGTCATAAAATGTGTTAAACAAAAAATGGTTATACTGTCATCATGCAAATGCAAATAAAAGTAAACCATGCTGTTTAAAGTTGATGCATTTAGGTATATGACTACTCACGACATTTTTCAAAGCTTGGAACCATGGTTTCTGTGTTCAAAAATTAAACAAATGTAAGTCATTTTTTAAAGAAAAACTAACAAACTTTTAATTTGATTAGGACCAAATCTATTGCAGAACTTTCGACAGTTTTTAGTGTCATATTCACCCTATTCTATTATATGTAGGGTTGCCATCCGTCTGGGTTTCCCCGGATTTGTCCTAGTTTAGAGGGCATCCGGGGAGCGTCCGGGGAAGGTTTCATTTGTAGACCGAGTTAAAAAAAAATAAAAATAAAAAAAAAATTGGGCCGCCCGCGAGACACGCACTATGCTCGCACACCACGATGTTTTTATTACATTGAATATATTTAAAAAATCTTGTTGACATGTCCGGCTTTCGGACTCTAAAATCCGGGGTTTTCACGCGTCTTGTCCTGTTTTCCAAATTTTAGAGATGGCAACCCTAATTATATGTAACGAACCATTATTTTTTCGGAAGAGAATACGTCTATGCCAGTGGCGTAGCGTGGGTGTCAGCCGCCCGGGGCGGAAGACAATTCTGCCACCCTTTTTTTGCTCCTCCAGTTGGCAAAGCAGCCCAAATGGTAAGTCAATGCCAGTCAATGCGGCCTATTTCATTAAGGGACACTTCAACTTTATTGTGAAATGCCGCCCCCTAAAAAGTGCCGCCCGGGGTGGATCGCACCCCCCGCCCCCCCCATCGCTGCGCCACGGTCTATGCACATTAACCTCGGGCTAGCGAGACCGGTTTCGGGACTAAAGCGTACCACTACCCACTAAACTCCCCCGGTTTGCCCTCTCCACTCGATTGGGATGAACTGGTTTCAGCTTCTTGCAATAAACCAACCCGGTTTATGGGTCTTAGGCTTTAGTCATAGAGAAATAACAATAGAAAAGGGGGCATATGCTAGGTGTCCTCCTCCGACAAAAATTCAAAAGAGTAGAAAGTTGTAGTTCTAGACACTCCTCGCTAGAGGGCGCTGGAATCAGTACTCGTTTAGATTTCACTACGAACGTACACTGTGTTACGGCATTGTGTTTTCCCATTGAAATGAAGTGTTGCGTCGTCGGCTGTAAATTAGTCTGTGGTCTTAGGTAATATTTACCACCGAATCAAAATACTTATTTATTCAAAGTTCATTGTAAATATCATAGGGAAAATATGTGATGTTGTCTGAAATATTACCTCACGGTCACCAAACAAACCGCTCCTTATCATCGGCAAATCCATAAACAATGTTTTTGACATTCGCACATTATCCATAGACTCAAACATTATTATAAGTCACTACACTTCACTTCAATTAGCAGATTTCACCTGTGGGGGTGGTAGCTAGCCAGTCGGTTTAAAAAGTCCTACCACCAACCAGTCAAGGCGAAAATCGAACCCACGACCCCCGGGTTTAATACCCGACTTAACCACTGTTCCACGAAGGCGGTCAATACTTTAAATGTCCATAAACATTAATCTTAGTAATTCAGTGATAGCGTAATTTCAGTAAGATTATCTTTGGATTTCAAAAGTAGCCGACTTCAAAATAAAATCTCAATTCAGTTGATTCATTCTTTTTTGTTTTTAGTTTGTTTTATTTAACCACTAGTCTTAGGCCTTGACACTACTTGCATAAAATTAACTCGAGTACTGTTTCACTATCACAACACTTTACTAACTAGAAACTCCACGAAATATTTTTATTTACCTATGAGTCTGTCTACGTCAAACTTATCTTCACTGACTAAAACCATGAGAAAAAATTACATAGATCCATTGGGCAGTTTTGACGTAACATAATTATTTCGTAATTCAGACCGCAATCTAATTTAATCTTTAACAACTTCTACACAAGACTTTCTATTGTATTAAACACATCACTTCACGATTATAACTATTATATAAATGAAATTAGACTTTAATTTCAATTAAATACAGCTGATAATATCTAAAATTGCAACATCATTTGTTACATGTACACCACAGAATACATAGTACTTAAAATGAACAAGAATTAATTTCACAAGCGAATTTAGTCTCTAAAGTAATATTCCTAAAGTTGTAATTGACTGAATTGTTAACTGTTTACTATGGTAAAGAAATCGGAAATCGAAAGATAAATACCGATTGTTGTTTCAACACACCGTCCATGAATGTTTGGACACAACTGTGTATGTTCAGAGATAGGAGAAACATTCTAGAGCTCCATATTGGAGATGCAAAAACCCTTACAAAAAGTAAAGTATCATCCTATTAATGTCCCACTGCAGGGCAAAGGCCATCCTTGAAATCATGTTAATGTTATAATAATAATGTCCTCCTAACCGAGTTTTCGGCTACGGCGGCCAATTTTTTACGATCAGCCAACTACGCAGGATATATTATAGTGCACAAGTGAGTGCGCAAGCACAGGTGCCCTTTTTTTTTTTTATTCCCTCACTCCCATAACACGGTGGGATAGCAGTCTGACACGACCGAAGAGAGGCGCAGGACCAACGACTTAACGTGCCTTCCGAAGCACGGAATCATCATTCTTTTCAGACATTCAGGTGATTCAAGCCTGCAATGTCTTAACCAAACTGGAAACATTCACACAAAGTGATGCTCCCCGCGGGATTCGAACCCACGACCTCCGGGTATTAGAGCCCAGCGCTCTAACCACTGTACCACGGAGGCAGTTAAATGTTTATTTGACATTTGTTAATGTTAGAATGATGGGTACTGGCTTAATCAACACTTATGCCAAATGCGGATTGGTGATCGCAAACCAGAACTGTGTCCGAAAAAACCGACAGAAAGCTCGGCCTCTTAGCTCGTCCTAGGAATTGAACCCAGAACCCTGAGATCTCGGCCCGGTACTTAAGCCACTAAACCATCGAGGCGTCAAACGTAAATCCAACTCGCGAAATATTTTCTATTATTTCTATGAAAAAGTAACGTTATCTGTAAGGGTGCATGATTTTCGCTCACAAAAGCGTTTGTACCGAATGGGGATCGAACCCGTGACCTCTGGTGTAATAAATAGCTGACTTGTCATATCACACCAAATCAGTCATTTCAGTCAGTCAGATTGTCATTCCTATTGTTAAGGCGGTTCCCCGAGCAAATGACCCTGACCATACAAACAGCAAGGGCAATGGCGGTCCGAACTTTGATCGAAATTATGAATAATAGTCCTTAAAAATCAATAATAGGTTAATTAACTATTTTTTTGCGGCCAATTTATAGTTTTTTTCATTGTCTATCGATTGGCGAAAGCCAAATTAAAAAAGAAGAAATACTTTAGAAGGAGATGCATGTCAAAGTCAGTTATCGTAGTTATAAATAACAATAAAAACAAATTTTAAACAAGGAATTTAAAGATGAAACTACAAAGATTATTTACGTTTTTTAAATAGTTGTATATGCATTAAATAAGGAGTAGATAGCCGTTAAAAACAAGACTTTTTTAACGTTTGGTCTGGGAACGGCCTTAAATAAACAGTCAGTTCAAAGAAATGTATGCGGAACCACCGTTTCGGCTAACAAATAGAACTTGTCTTAATTTTTTTATCGTCTGTGAGATAATGTCACGTTAATAATCAGATGTGAGATAAACAATATCTGATATCTCGGCGAGAAATGTGTGCGTGTGATTTAAAAAGTTTCTTTTATAAAATTAATGTCATCCTTTAAAAACATTTTGACCACTTTCTTGAACAGTGGCTGGGCTTTAAACTCGGAGATTGCGGGTTCGATTCCCGCCTGGGGTCTAGTTGGTGGGAGGACTTATTTAGAGTTTGACTGGCTGGTTTCCACCCTCACATAAGGTCTTGAGCCTAGTGTAATGGACACTGTTAAAATACCTAAGTTCCTTACATTAGTTTTAAGCATTGTGTATGTAACTTGGAACATTTTTTAATAATAATAAATATTTTTACTTGATTGGAGCGAAGTGTAGTGACATAAAAAGAACCACAGGCTGGCGACGCCTGTGGGCGTATGTAGAAATCGGGTCCAAAGATGTTCGTCGCAGTCCCACTAAACTCCGTCCCTCTTATTACAAAAAAGTACGCTAAAACAGGTTTAAAACTGTACTAGTTAGTGCAGGTAAGTCCGAACTATATTTAAAATCTTCCATAGTAAAATACAAATACAAACATAAGAACAATATTTACTGGTACTAACATTTTATTTTTAATTTTCTATTCGCAAATTAAGTTATTCTTTTCAAAAATTTTCTTTACGTAAAACGGAGCGAAATTTTAAAAGTGTCATCGTTTTGATGTTTGAAAGTTAGACCATTGCAAAACTAGGGACATCGGCGGTCTAACGTGGGTCTAACTTTAGAGCATTGATAGTACTCAAAATAACGTAGAACTTCGTTTTGTAAATCGTTTACTTTAGTCTTAGGCGTAAGTGTAGTACTAAGCCCAGTAAAAATTTCAAACCATGTTTTGTAATAAGAGGGCGTTAGTTTCCCCTTTACACCCAAAAGGTTCGAGATGCCTTGTGGCGATTAATCGGGTACAGATCCTAAAAAGGTTTTTCATTTACGCCATTTGTGTCATAGCTGATGATGATGATGATGATGACTGAAACATACCTGGTTTGTGAGAACGCTCTTCAGTTGTATACACTCGTCTCGTCTTCTGTCTAATTCTTTCTGCATAACGCTCAGTTGTTCTGAGGAATAATCATATAATAATTGAGGCAATCCCAATGTTTGATAACATTTTTTAAAGTACATAGTATAAAGTAAAGTCGCTTCCTGTCTGTCTGTCTGTCCCTATGTATGCTTAGATCTTTAAAACTACGGACGGATAGCGGATTTTGATGCGGCTTTTTTAATAGATAGAATGATTCAAATGGAAGGTTTATATGTATAGGTTTATACGTTTACAAACGAGAAAATACATGCATAATATAGTAGAGAAACACTGATAATTTTAGAGGTTTTTAATCTAAGGTCGTAAATAAACACATTTTTTGCGCTTACATTGCAATCGCTGGCTGAACCCTACGAGATCGATCAAATCATCAAAATAATGTACTACAGTATTGTACACCTTAAAAAGTTTTACAAAAAAGTCCGCGATGGTATATGTCTATCACAATAACCATTTTTTATCACACAAATTCACACAAAGTGATGCTCCCCGCGGGATTCGAACCCACGAACCCCCTCCGGGTATTAGAGCCCAACGCTCTAACCACTGTACCACGGATAAAAAATACCCTATAACAGACCAGTGTACTCACCAATAACCTCCTTGGAAACAAGAATGCTGTCTCCCGATGCCCGCAGGCGGTCCAGATGTTCCCTTAACTTCTTATTCTCAATCTCCAGCTCTTCCACCTTGAAGCGGTCTATGTTCGGGTTCGAAGGTGGGGATGACAGGCGGTCTGAGGACAAAGATGAAAGAAATAAATTCTAGAAACAAATTCAAGAATCAAACTCAAGGATCAAACTCAAGTATTAATCTCAAGAATCAAACTCAAGAATCAAACTCAAGAATCAAACCCAAGAATCAATTTAATTTATTTAATGCGCTGTGCAGACGAAGACAAGCTTTGTTGCCGACTCAGCACACCATTGTTAAATTGTATGTAGGTAACTAAGTGGACACAAGTGTCTATGTCCAGCAGTGGACTGCAGCTGGCTTCTAAAAAACAGGCATACCAGGGATTCTAAAAAAAGGTCTACATAAGCTTAAAACGCCTAAAGCATTATATTTATGTTCGGAGTCAGAAAGTCACCTTACGATCACACATCCAGTGTGAGGACTTTATAAATAGTCCTACTACCACTTAAGGTAGGCAGGTACGAAGAAAGCATACTTACTCATAAGTCGTTCCTCCAGGTCATTGGCCCTCTTTGCCGTCCTAGACAGCTCGCTTTGAAGAGCTGATATCCTGTTCTGCATGCGAAGGACTAGCCCGGCGTCTGCGATCTGGTAGGAGAAAACAAATAATAACAATAATAAATACAAATTAGACATTTATTATTATGTAAAATGTAACCATTGCTATTGTATTTAATTGCCAATATATTATGAATATGCGATATACTAGCTTATTTTTTAGGATAAAATTATTGTATAGACCGACAAGCTTATCTTTCTTATCGACAAGTTTTGTTACAGCCTTTTTAGAAACCAACGAGCATATTGGTGTAACATTGTAGATCCGACATTTCAAAGAAGAATGAACGCAGGCAACAACAAAATGTTACAGGTAAATGCTCACTCGCTGTAAGCATTTACCCGTAACAAAACGCCGAGCATTCGCACGAACGTTACATTACATGGAAATGTTGAGACTAACCGAGCTTTTACCGTTATTGTACCATTCACACGAACGTTACATTACACCAAAACGCTCGAGGAAATGTTGTAGTTTATACTCACCTTTCTTTTAAAGCTTTATCCATATTATGTGATCCCATTTTAATTTCAACGAGATTGGACGAGTATTTTTTTATGTCTCATAATGTGGTTTTTATTGACTTCTATCATATGTTGATGATGTAACATTTTTTCTCCTAACAATTATTTGTTTGAAGTCGGTTTTTTTTAATGGTGTATTTGTAGTCTTGTTGGTTGTATTCCGGAAACACCATACTCACTGGCGAAGGTCCATTGTGAGACTGGCCGGCTGACCAGTTGACTGCCTCCAGGGCCGGTCTCGTGGTCTCCACTGAACGAACCGATCCATACCCGTAATCCTGGAAAAAAAAACACATTGGTATTACATAACATTACATTACAGGCAAGAATTCCCCGAATAATTAAATAACTTAGTGTCATGGCCAATTTATATTTTATTGTTTTTAAGGATATGCGTAAAACATTCCGTGACAGCTTGGTGACAGCCTATATTTAAGGCCCAATACGACGCCATTGACATTTGCTCATTTTGCTGCAAGTCGCGCGCCATCTATTGGCATGTACTATCGCGGTCACCCGCGCGTGATCACCATAAAGGCTGAAATCCTGTGCAGTATTTTCACGTTTACAAGCGCCGCTCCTAACAAGTCACGATGCGCGTGCACGGTATATTTTTCCAAAAGTGATCACGCGCGGGTGTCCTCGATGGTACGTACCTTTGCATACGTCACGCGCACAAGCGTAACACAGAGTACAATATGAATAGAGGGGGCATTATTGCTTTTCCAATTTAATTTTTTATACAAAGATAATTTATTATACTATGTAATACATAGTATAATAAATTATCTATGTATATGATGTATGTAGGTGTGCTAGGTACGATCAAGGACTTCCCCGCCTGATCACTTTTGGAAAAATATACCGCGCACGCGACTTCTTAGAAGCGGCGCTTGTAAACGTGAAAATATTTTTTTAGCCATAAGTGTGATCAAGCGCGGGTGACCGCGATCGTACTATACATATCTATATATATAAAAGAAAGTCGTGTTTGTTACAACACTTATAACTCGAGAACGGCTGGACCGATTGCCATGGTTTTTGATTTGTTGGATTTGTTTCCGTCCCGAATAGCAGAATACATCTTAAAAAAGAAAGGATTTTGATCAATTCCCACGGGAACGGGAACCACGCGGGTGAAACCGCGGGCGGCCGCTAGTATCATATAATCATTTATGATAAATTCTGTAAATTTTACATTATCGTCGCTTAGAATAATAAAATTATTTTTTAGCTACGACGTCATAGCAACAGCTAGAGTTTATAACCGAAATTAGGTCTTATTTGCGTACCGCTAATTTTTCTTTCGAGTGTTGATTTTTTAAGGTAAGGTAAGTCCATATGGGACTTTTTACTTTAAAAGGTAGGTTTAGTACATGTAAGTATTTCAGGTCAAGGTATAAATGAATCAAAAACATCAAATTTTTCCGTTTCACTTCGTAGTCGCCTTAAGACAGCACTTGTACCTTGAATCTAAAATTGTCAATATGTAATTGTCAAAATGTCTTTATTTGTGGAACATAACAATATCACAAAGCAAGTAATCTCTGTTCCACATAAGTTGTCCTTTAGCCGCTATATTGGCAGCATTGCCAGCGATACCGGTGGTAGAGTCACTCTGTAATTGACGATTCATAAATACTTGATACAAGTTTACATGAATAAAGAATATTTTGATTTTGATTTTGATTGCCTACGCTTTGTAAATCTGTCAAAAAACAGATTGAAAGTATTGAAAAACAGTAGTACCAATATAGCGGCTAGAGGACTTCTTATGTGGAACAGAGTATATATAATACGTAAGTAAGTTGTACGGAAAACCTCAAAATAAAATATCGACATATTTGTACATAACGGCACATAGAACCCTAATGCCTATTTAAAGTGTAAAGAAAATACTTACATCTTCAACAGTAGTTTCTTGTTGCGAGTTGTTGCTTGCGTCCGATAGGGACCGCCTGTGTTCTTTGGTAGGAGGTGCTCTGAAATAAAACGAAATGTTAATAATGAGGTAATGAAGGCATACTGTATGTAGACAAGGAACTTAAAGCTTAACTGAAAGCCAAACGTCAATCACCAAATTGATCTGCGCCCTTGAAAGTTTTCGGTACCTATGCTGTTGGCAACATAATGAAAATAATAATCATAGGCTTTTTAGAATCATAGGCTTTTTAGAATCATAGGCTTTTTAGAATCATAGGCTTTTTAGAATCATAGGCTTTTTAGAATAATATGCTTTTAGAATCATAGGCTTTTTAGAATCATAGGCTTTTTAGAATCATAGGCTTTTTAGAATCATAGGCTTTTTGCCGCTTGTGGGTTGTAATTGACTCCCTCGCCTTAAAGAAATGGAGTTTACCCACTAACCTCAGGCAGGGGTCCTCCTTGACTAACGGTGGTATCATCATAAAAACGGATAACAAGTATTCTTTAGCCATTTTTTTAGAAATGCTTCACGCGGCTGTATGTGACACTCTCGAAGCCCGCGGAAAAATGAGTGCTGCTCTCCCCCAGGATAAAAGAGAGAACGGAGTGCACCCAGTCAATACCACCGTGAAACTCCCTCGCTGCTAAATGTGGTAGCAACCAGGGACCGGAAAACCCCTTTATTTGCTTAAGCCTATTTTTAGGGAAACCCTATTGAAATCTTACCCAAATGAAAAGGTAACTTATTGATAGTGTTAGTCTATCGATTTGGAAACCCTTTTGAATAGGGTTAACTACTTTCTGATGCGCTTACCCAATTATACTGGGTTAAATTTAAGCACTTACCGCATCATAGGGTAACCCTATGTTTTTCTCTTTTCACCATATGTTTATCTCTTTTTACCTTATTTTTACCTCTTTTCACCTTATGTTTATCTCTTTTCCGCACTCGTACTGTTGATTTCTCTCTACTTCTTCTTTAAGTGCTTGCGCCTTATAAAACCCATATGAATGGGTAAGCTTCAATGGGGTTTTCGAATTCGGTTAGTGCTTCCTGAATTAACTCAATTGATTTGGTAAGCCTTTAGCTAGACTAAGTCGGCGATGTAATAATCGATTTTATAGGGTTTTTAAAAACAAGTCTATGAAATACCAAATACCCCTTTAAGGGTAAGTGGTTCCGGTCCCTGGTAGCAACTTTATATGAGCGAAGGAAATAGCCTTACCTCTGCAAGGAATCAAGTCGTTCCTGCAACTCGTACTGGGAAGAGAGTAGTTTCTGCCTGCTCTGCCGTTCTGCCTCTAACTCTGCACTGAGTTGCTTCTTCTCTATCTCGTGTTGTTTGTCGCGTTCTGGAATAAAGGAGGATAAATGTAAGTCATTCGGTCTTTGAAAATAATAAATCATCGCTAAGGTCTCTCTGAAGGTCACCCGTATATCCCTGCTCATCAACCAATTAGGGTTACCCACACGGGCGCGCAAGCTTTCGACGGAATGGGTGCCACACGATCGTCGACGACGCACGGAGACGCTCGAAATAAATGTTACTAAATGTGGTCAGAACGGTCACCCATCCATTAACCGACCGCGGCATGGGTAGCTTGACTTTCGTTTTCGGTAACGAACCACTGTCACAGCTGCGCCACGAGCGCCTCTACTACCAACTAATGTATATTATGTCATAAATAATATAGCCGCGTAGTATATAAATAATGTACCCGCGCCGGGGTAATAGCCAGTTCATTTCAGAAATGTGGGCACCTTCTAAAAAAGTTTCTTTCCTTCTTTCGCATCTCATAATATGTTGAAATAAAAATTAATATTATTACAACAATGATTTAAAAAATCACCTTTCCAAAACTTAGCTCGAGATTCAAACACCTTATGCCATAATATATAAGATCCATTTTTCGGCGCTTCTTCAGCTTTCTTTATCACTATTTCTGATGGTATCACCATTTTGCATACAATCGCCTGTGATTGCAATCACAGGCAAAACACGGGCTATTTTTCAATATGTGTATAGTATATAATTATGTATATACACTTTATTCTTATTTATTAATTTTGTGTGTAGTTGACACTATGTTCTTACATATTTTAATTCGCGAATTATATAGATCAAACACGAAAAGCTTGTTTACTATTTTGTTGGCACTTTATTATTTATTATTATTAATTTTGTGACCTCCTTAGTTGCCAGACAGCTACAGGCACCCAACTCAATCGAATCAGTAGTCACTATTTTGACAAAAAAAAAACACTTATTCATACTAAATTAAATATAATTACACTGATTTAACGCCAGTCGCTAAACCACAAAACCACTTTTGTAAAAAAACATTATTATTTAACTATATTTTCAGACACAACAAATACCGTCTTAGCCACTTTCCAAACAGGATTAAATCCTTATAATAAATGTTTTGTTTTCAAAAGTAGGTAATCTCAGACAAAGTCACACAAGTTATGTGAGATAATAAATTAATAACCATAGATATCAATATCTTATCTGTTTAATTTAATGACTGCCTCGTTAGGTACTAAAAGCTACTCGTAATATGCAACGACGATTTCGTGGAACAGTGGCTATAAAAACTCGCGAGGTTATGGGTTCGATTTCCGCGTTAGGTAGGGTTGCCATCTCTAAAATTTGGAAAACAGGACAAGACGCGTGAAAACCCCGGATTTTAGAGTCCGAAAGCCGGACATGTCAACAAGATCTTTTAAACATAAGTATTCAATGTAATAAAAACATCGTGGTGTGCGGGCATAGTGCGTGTATCGCGGGCGGCCCAAATTTTTTTTATTTATTTATTTTTTAAAACTCGGTCTACAAATGAAACCTTCCCCGGACGCTCCCCGGATGCCCTCTAAACTAGGACAAATCCGGGGAAACCCGGACGGATGGCAACCCTAGCGTTAGGTCTAGTTGGTGGTAGTGTTTTTTCAGAGTCTGACTGGCTAGCTACCACCCCCAACGGCGAAATCTGCCGCCATAACAGCTCCTGCTGTGTTCCGGCTGTATTAATGTGGGAACCAGTAGAACACTTGCAATCAGATGAGCCTACAGTCTTTTTTTTATGGTATAGCGGCCAGACGAGCATGCGGCACACCTTTTGAAAAGTGACTATCCGTCCATAGACATCTGGAAATCAGGTGGAATCACAGATGCGCTGATTCTGGCAGCACATTGGACAACGCTTCGTGTTGAAGTGTCTCTTAATAAAATAGGACGCAGTGGCTGCTTAAAATCACACTGCGTGACTGTCTCTCAACTGATCTAGTATAAAAAAAACCTTGTTGCAGTAAGAGGAGTCACTATACTCCTTAAAACGTAACATGATTAGAATGACAGCTGTCAAAGTGTTATGGCTCTCTCGCTCGCTCTCTCTCAATCACAGCTGTCATTCTAATCATGTTACGTTTTATGGAGTATAAGAGCAGTTTCGCACTACGTCCGATCCGAAACCGATTCGCCTCCGTGAAATCACAATCACAAAAAACATCGGATGACGGATGACGTATGACGGATCTAGTGCGCAAATAACCTAGAAATAGTTCTACGGCTACTCCGGACTGTCATTTCACGGAGACGGATCGGATTCGGATCGGACGTAGTGCGAAACCGCTCTAAGTGTGGCCACCGTTTCAAGGTGGCTACCGAAGATCCCGGAACACGGATGGTTATTTATTCCGATACCTACATTCTACAACCTGACAGTTGGCTTTACGAGGGACCCAACATTTTATTCTAAAATTGGTTGATAAACGTCAATGACGTTCAATATAAAACTAGACACCCAATCTCTAAGAAAAATTCCTCAAAAAACGTCCGAGTGGCTTTGACACTGATGACATTAACACATTCGTTCAAATTAACACCTTTTCTCGTGGCATTTAGTGTTTAATGTCAATTGTATACAACTAAACGAAAACTCTGCCCAATAGTCGGGTGGGCAGACTTTTGCTTCGGACAATATTTGAGCGTGATTGTGAGTCTAGTTTTTTAATTGAACGTCATTGATAAACGTATTTATTTATTTTTACAACTCACCTTCCAAAGCCAGCTCAAAATGCTCCTTACTGCTCCTCAACTCATTCGCCAACTTCTCACTCTCCATCTCAAACTCTTCCTTCTCTTTCTTGTACTTCCTCTGCATCTCTTCCATCTTCTCCACGAGCAGCTTATTACTGTCCCTTTCTTCCGCTAACTCCGCCTTCAGAGACGCTATCAGGTTGTCCTTTTCTACCTTATCTAATTTGAGAGCTTTCACTTCTATTTCTACTAGTTTTAGGACTTCTAATTTTGCTCTGTAACAAAAAAAAGGATAGTGTAAATAAATATAATTATAGAAAATATACAATTTTAAATTCGACAACACATGTTTTAACACCACCGTCAGGTGAAAAAAGTTGCATTTATACAACTTTTTTTTATCAGATGGCTCACAGCTAGTTATGAAGTAGCTAGTAGGTCAGGGGGCCTAGACAAAGTAACATTTTGACAGCGATAGCGAAATTAACAAACTTCAAATTGTATGGATATGGTCAGAAAAGTCACGTGGTCAATCGATATTGAAAGAACGGGTTTTGACATTCGCTATCACAAATTGAGCGATAACGAACGTCATAAATGCCGCTTGTCTAGGGCCTCAGAGGTCTTGGAATCGAATCCCGGGTCAGACCAACATTTTTTGATTGTCTTTTTCTGTTCCGAATACTCAGTTACAGTACTCACAGTCCGGAGTCTGAAAATTGGCGGTGTAAAACATCCCTGTGCCTCGGAAAGCACGTTAAGCCGTTGGTCCTGCGCCTGATCACTTTTTAGTCGAGTCAGACTGCTATCCCGTGTTATGAGAGTGAGGAAATAGGAAGTGCACCTGTGCTTGCGCACACTAACCTAACCTATATAGTATGGAGTATATCCTGCGTAGTATGGAGCGAAGCATTCTAGGAATTCAGCTTGTTGACAGAGTCAGAAATGTCTGTATCCGCTCTCAGACAGGAATAGTGGATGTAGGAAAAAAAAAGTGCCAAGTTGAAGTAGAACTGGGCAGGCCATGTGTGCCGGATGGACCCAGAAAGGTGGACCAAATTGTCATTCTTTGGCAGCCGGCCAATGGGGCTCGGAAAAGGGGCAGGCCCATAAAGAGATGGTGTGAATAACCTAAAGATCGTGAGGTTTAGAGAGATTTGGGGGAGGCCTTTGCTCAGCAGTGGGATCACCTATAGGCTAAATAAAAAATAAAAAAAAGTTGGTAGATCGTAAGTTTGGACTCCCTACCTCATCCCACTTCTCCCTACCTCATCCCACTTCTCCCTACCTCATCCCACTTCTCCCTACCTCATCCCACTTCTCCCTACCTCATCTCCACCAGCTGCTGCTGCAGCGGCGCCACTCCCTTCGCCTTCTCCAGCGCCGTGCCCAGCTTCTGCTGCAGGCTGATGATCTTGTTCTCCAGGCCCTTGTTCAGGCTCTTTACGTGGTCCAGGCTGCGCGCCTCGATGCGCAGGCGCTTGTACTCGCGCCGGGCGATGAAGCGACGGATCTGGTGGAAGAATAATAATAATAATAATAATCTTTATTGGCTAAAATTACAGATAACATTATGACAATATCCAGCGACCTCTGCACTAGGCTCGCAGGCCTGTGTCGCAGTGGTCAGTGAGTGACTTACAGTTTACAGATAACAATAAAGAATAAAATATAATAAATCTCCAGTTTTAACAGTAAGAAGCTATGAATAAAGAACAAGAAAATAATGATAATAAAGAAAATTTAAACTTACTAAACAATTAGTAACACTTCGTATGAATTATAACAAAAAGTGTTACTTCTACAAAACTAATAATAGAATGTTTGTTTAAATACATTATACCAGTGTGTGAATATATAATATGCGTGTGTGTGTGCGTGTGTGTGTGTATGTGTGTGTGATAGTGAGTATTGTAACGTTACACGTTTCTTTTAAAAAAAAAAACTTAGTTTATATATTAAATTTTAAAAATAAATAACAAAAATAAAATAAAATTTTAATTAAATTTATTAAGATAAAAACTAATTCTACTTAAAACTAACTAAAAATAAAGATATTTACATATTTAAACACTTAAAAATAAACATAACTAAATTCTAAACTTAATAAAATAATTAATAAATTAACGAAATAAATATTAAATTTTCATTCCCGCTATTTTGTTGTATTATCCTCCGTTCTGATTGCGATCATTCATTTTATTGGCCACTTCACCTTCTATTTATTTAAACCCGTCTTGGCTTGGGCTTTGCTTTGGTGATCGCAATCGACGGGCTTGTCTGATAGACGTGCGAGGCTTAAGCTGGAACATTCTGGAATTCCAGGGAACTAGTTTGGAGTTAAGTTTGGTCGGCGCGTCCGCCCAACGGAACCAAACCCGGACCGCCGAGACTATCCGGCACCGCACAGCTGCTCGCCACGTCCCTCCACCTGCGAGCCTCCTTCCACCTTCGGCCGCCCTCGCCAGGGAAGTACGGGACACGGAAGTGAATTATCAGTTGGGCAAAAGAACCGTATTTTTAAAATAAATATTTTATTTGTGTACGCAGTGTGACTTTTATTCACCACCCGCGACAGTATGCGTACGTGTGTGTGTGTGTGTGTGTGTAAGTGTGAGAGAGAGGATTTATTTTTATATATAAGAAAGTTTATATACCGTTGCAAGTATCTTAGGGGAGATGGATAAGAAGTGAAGTAGAGCATAATGTATACTAGCTTTCCGCCCGCGGTTTCACCCGCGCGTAATTTCTTTTTTTAAATATCCTGCGGGAATGAGACGTTTTCCGTAGGAATTTTATAACCTATGTCCTAATCCCGGTTATAAACTATACGTGTGCCAAATTTCGTCTAAATCCGTTCAGCCGTTTAGGCGTGATTGAGGAACAAACATCCAAACATCCAGACTTTCGCATTTATAATATTAGTAGGATTCCATTCGTCTGAGCCGATCTTCTGAGGAAGTAGGTGGACGACCTCACAGAAGATCAAGGTGGGGAAGCACTTCATAATTGTTGTGCTGTGTTTCCATTAAGACTATAGTCTCAAAAGCTTAATTGGAAAGCACGGTGTTGGCCGACCCGAAAGAGACTTTTGAATATCAACTTTTGACTTTTTCCCTTCAAGTCCAATTTACCAATATTTTTTTTCAAAGAATGGTATCATTATTTATTGACAGATAAATAAATAGGAAATCTAGGAATGCTGAAATTGGCCCTTATACTGTTAAATTCTTACAACCGATTTTCAGCCTAAAGTCAATTGCATAAATGTCTATTTTATATTTTGTCTACGTGATATTTTTCGATATAGCCTCCTATGTATTATAGTAATCATTCGCTTGATTTACATTTTACATAACACTTATTTTCTGCGGGTACAGAACTGTATGTCAAATCTGAAATATAAGAAATATTAGATTGTTTGTTTGTATTGAATAGGCTCCGAAACTACTGAACCGATTTGAATAATTCTTTCACTGTTGAAAAGCTACACTATCCCCGAGTGACATAGGTTACTTTTGATCCCGGAAATGTTAGGGGAAGGGGGGATATTTGAAAAAAGAAATTCTGAAATAAAGTGGCCATACTAACCGCGCTCTGTGCGATGATGATCTGCTGTCTCTTTCTCTTCACACGCTGCCGAGCGAGATAGCCACGCGCAAACCTCTGTATAGTGAGCACCTGTAACCACAAATTAATTGAAAATATATTGTTAAACTTAGTTTTCTATGCTGTATCAAGTAACAAACCGTAATTGTTGGCCGGTAAATGCACAGGTTCGTCCCTCGGGTGTGAAGGAAAACCGGGGGAGTTTAGTGGGTAGTTGGGATTGGGAGATCATATACGGGATGTCCCAAAAATGACACACCACAGTGACGCTAGAGGTATGCCAAGATACAAGAGGCATCGAACAAGCCTAACATAACCTCAGTAAAAGTTGCTCGGTTTTCAAGATATTGCCAATTTAAACTTTTTTAAATTTTCACGTTTTTTAACGTGTTTAAAATTAACATGTTTGAGTCAAGAGTACGAAAATAAACTGGAAGAATGGCGATCTAGCACCGCGCGTTTCTCAAGGCACTTCTTGCCACGCCCATACCACAGATTACTAAATAGTTACTGTATATATGTTACTGTATGTAACCCATACTGTAGAAACAGCATTCAGCGGCCATGTTTTTAAACCAATACAACATGAGATCATTTGAAAAGCGAGTGTAGGTATTCTGTCCTTCCAGGCCTTGAGACCTTCAAGTGAAATTACTGGGTATATGAGACCTAATAACTGTCGTCTCGGTGTAGCGGGCGCAAGGCGGTGCCGGACAGTAACTGCTTAGTTACTGTTTGGCACTGAACTGTTTAAGGGCAGACGTGGCGCTTACCATCAGGTGTACGATCTGCTCGTCTTGTTACACATTGCAATAAAAAAAACGCAACTTGGTAATGCAGATGTCCATGGACAGCGGTGATCACTTACCATCAGGTGACTCACATGGTCGTTTGTCTCCCTCTAACATTGGTATTAGTACTTGGTCCGGGCGAGCCAGCTGCTCTCTGTCTCTAGCATGTTACTCACCGCTTTCACCCTCCTTTTGTCCTTATACAGTCTCCTGGCGAGCAGTCCTCTGGCCCGGGCCTGTATCGCAGTGGCGAGGCGGCGCAGGCGCTGGTACTTGGTCCGGGTGAGCCAGCCGCTCTCTCTCTGTCTCTAGCATGTTACTCACCGCTTTCACCCTCCTTTTGTCCTTATACAGTCTCCTGGCGAGCAGTCCTCTGGCCCGGGCCTGTATCGCAGTGGCGAGGCGGCGCAGGCGCTGGTACTTGGTCCGGGCGAGCCAGCTGCTCTCTGTCTCTAGCATGTTACTCACCGCTTTCACCCTCCTTTTGTCCTTATACAGTCTCCTGGCGAGCAGTCCTCTGGCCCGGGCCTGTATCGCAGTGGCGAGGCGGCGCAGGCGCTGGTACTTGGTCCGGGCGAGCCAGCCGCTCTCTCTCTGTCTCTAGCATGTTACTCACCGCTTTCACCCTCCTTTTGTCCTTATACAGTCTCCTGGCGAGCAGTCCTCTGGCCCGGGCCTGTATCGCAGTGGCGAGGCGGCGCAGGCGCTGGTACTTGGTCCGGGCGAGCCAGCCGCTCTCTCTCTGTCTCTAGCATGTTACTCACCGCTTTCACCCTCCTCTTGTCCTTATACAGTCTCCTGGCGAGCAGTCCTCTGGCCCGGGCCTGTATCGCAGTAGCGAGGCGGCGCAGGCGCTGGTACTTGGTCCGGGCGAGCCAGCCGCTCTCTCTCTGTCTCTAGCATGTTACTCACCGCTTTCACCCTCCTCTTGTCCTTATACAGTCTCCTGGCGAGCAGTCCTCTGGCCCGGGCCTGTATCGCAGTGGCGAGGCGGCGCAGGCGCTGGTACTTGGTCCGGGCGAGCCAGCCGCTCTCTCTCTGTCTCTAGCATGTTACTCACCGCTTTCACCCTCCGCTTGTCCTTATACAGTCTCCTGGCGAGCAGTCCTCTGGCCCGGGCCTGTATCGCAGTGGCGAGGCGGCGCAGGCGTAGGTACTTGGTCCGGGCGAGCCAGCCGCGGATGGTTCTCTGTATTTTGATGGCTGCGCGGTGACGGCGGACCTCTTGGGCTTTGCTGTGGGGAAGAAGGAGAAATTGGTGAAACTTTTAACAAGAAATTAAGGACAGCCATTTTCTTTTAAACGACTTCAAAAAAATACTGATGTGTTGCATAGTCCCAAGTTTGGTTATGGACTTAAAACTTTGCTGAGAAATTAGGACAACCGATTCCTTCTTAGCCAAGATCAATAAAAGGAGAAAGTGTTTAAAATAATATACTGTATTTGTTTTTTAAAGATGATCCTTGTGAGAAGTCCCATTAAAATGTGAACGAGATCTGACAAGTTTGGAGTTATTCTTTATAATGCGTTATTTTACACATTTTTACCGCCTCCGTGGAATGCCGCTCGCCGCTCGGGTATAAAACCCGGAGGTCGTGGGTTCGATTCCCGCCATGCGTCTGGTTGGTGTTAGGACTTTTTTAGAGTCCGACTGTCTAGCTACCACCCCCACAGGTGAAATCTGCCGCCATAACAGCTCTGGCTGTGTTCCGGCAATATTAATGGAAGCCAGTACACTTGAAATTAATGGCTCGAAGATCAGATGAGCCTACAGTCTGGCAGCGCATTGAGCGACGCTTCCTTGTGAAGTGTCCCTCAATGGAATAGGCCGAAGTAACCGCTTACTATCAGGTGGGCTGCGTGTCTGTCTGCCAACTGATGTGGTATAAAATAGTTATTTATGTGACTGCTGCATAATGAGGGTCATTAAAATACGAATGTGGTTTTATGAAACGAACGAAGTGAGTTTCATAAAAGGATCACATGAGTTTTTAATGCCTAATTATGTACAGTCACATACATAACTTTATCTTCATTCATACGATAAATGTCTATTTTAAAGTCAGGATCGATGTGAAACCGCGTGGAATATAATCCGTAGTACCAGGAGAGCAGAGAAGAACAAGAAGCTAGGCTAGCTCGCGTCTTTCTAACTCTTTGATTTAATGAATAGTTACGCTGCGGTTATGCTCTCCTGGTACCTTTGAAAATACATCAAGATGTTTTGCTTAGATATGTTAGCTTCAAATCCATTAATTTTTACTTTTTAAGAAGACGTTCGAAATTTGAACGTTATTAAAGTATCGGTTACCGATACTAAAATGTAAACATTACGATGCAGCCACAGATACTTATATCTAAATGTAGGGCGTTTGCTCATCGCTCCTGACTATAAAATAGACATATTATGGTATGGATGTAGATAAAAATATTTTGGACCTTACCGCCTAGCCAGGAACCCTCTGGCCCTCGCCTGCAGTCCCCGCAGCGCGGTCATGATGCGCAAGTACTTCCTGCGCGCCACGAACCGCCGCACGCAGCTCTGTATGCGCACGCAGTACAGACGCTGGATGTCTGCGCGGATCTTCTCTAGGTAGGCTACCTGTTGATGATATACGATAATAATTGTTTTTTAACTACTATCCGATTCAGATGCTTTTAGGATAATACCTTTTGGAATGGAGCGAAAAATGACGTAAACTGCGCTTGTCCGTACCAACGTTACCGTTAGCAACGCAAAATAATATAGACCGACAAACTTATCTGTTCCGCTGAAAAAATATACTAAATCTATGGTTCCGGTGGCAGCGTCGCTACTGTCATTTTAGTACTGTCATTAAATATATAGATAATATTAATTCCATGTTAAATAACGTTATTGCATTGCAAAAACTGACATTTCACGTAGTTCCAATTTTGGCTATCGGAACAGATAAGTTTGTCAGATATCTGTGTATGTGTAAGTCATCAGGTCATCACGCAGTTGACGTAATTTTTCGCTCAATTCCAAAAGGTATTGTCCTAATAGCATTTGAATCAGATAGTACCTATAATTAAAGGCGAGTGTGTCGATATGTCAAAAGTAATAATCTTGAATCACTAAAAAATTAGGTCTCGAATTCTGGCTACTTGACAAAGGGCGATTTTCTGACAGGCCATATAAAAAAAGAAATGCTTCCAAAAGCTTCACTAGATGGCGTTTAACGAAGTATGTACATCTATTGTTACCTCTGGTTTTGTATCTAGGAGCCACTAGGAGCCATAATCTTGACTCATTCTTCTTCTTCTTCATAATGAATGGCTTGCTTTGTGTTTTTTATTAACAATTCCGCCAATTGTAATTTTTTAAAGAGAATGAAAATGACATCTGACATAAACAAAACGTGCATAGGTGGAATGGCGCCATCTATTGAGAACTAACAAAACGGGCTGGCAGAAAATAGCCCATTGGGTAATCCGTTATTATTTCTATCAAAAAGTTATGTTACCGGTTGTCGAAAACAAAACCTTTTTTGTTAATCCAATCCGAAATATGTAAGTAATCACCTTTTAAATAAATCGGGTGGTAGGAGAAACTCTCAAGTAACTGTGATCTAAGGTTAAAAGATAACGTTGGTAACAAAAAAGAAAGTTCTAACTAAACTCTGGAGACCTATTTTACAGACAAAACATGGCACCTTATGCAGTGCTAGTTTACTTTGGTCTTCTGAAACGTAAAAGTATGATTTGGTGTAATGGTCGAGAAGTCGGTATATTACACCAGAAGTCGCGGGTTCGATCCCCGCACGGTACAAACATTTGTGTGCATGAACATGTCTGTTTGTATCGGTCTGGGTATTTCTATCTGTAATAGGTACATAAGTATTTACAAAAAAAATATAAAAGTAATGTTTATCCGTTGTCTGGCACCCATAGCACAAGCTAATGCTTAGTTTGGGGCTAGATGGCGTTGTGCGAATAATGTCCAGAGATATTTATATATATATTTAGATATTATTATTATTTATTTACATTTGGGAAAGTTCCCAGAGCATCTCACATAAGTGGAAGATCCACAATACTGTACCTTTCTTAATTTGAGGGAAAAGTGAAGAAACCTAATAGAACTTTGTACCGTGTTCAGTCACGTGCAATAAAATAAAATTGCGTATAAATGAGTTCTTATGCAATTGCGATAAGGTTCATATTGTAAATTCTCGTGACTATACGGGGTTTGGTTATTATTAAAAAAGCTGGCTAGCCGGAATCCACTGGATGCGGGTGGCGCAGGACCGATCGGTTTAGAGATCCTTGGGGGAGGCCTATGTTTAAAGGTTTAAGACATTTATTTCTCAACAAGAATACATTATTCACTTATAAGAGAAATACAAAGGAATATTTAGCATAGTTGCCACAGTGTACGGTACATTGTTTATAGCAATAAGTATTTGATTACAACTGTATTTACCTACTTACATTAAAAACTTTTTAGGGTAGACACAAAAAAGGCAAAGCAAAACAAACATCGCAAACATCGAGTTTCAGATGACAATATTTAGCCTCGACATTCAAAATCGCTAATGTGACAATTTTATTAAGTATATACTCTCTAATTACATTTATGTTTATTACAGTAGGTACGAGTATACGACGGCCACACGCAAACCCTTGTCAAAATAAAGATATTTTAACAAAAATCCGCATGCAACTATTCACATTGATACAATTTGTCTCAATCAGCAAAACAATGACATAAGACATTTTGAGTTCGCAATGTACGTCGAACTCGTCGATCGTGTGAGCGACATGCTTAGGACTCAATTACGTGTAGCAAATCGGTTTCTATCTAGTGTACATAATATAGAAAGAGGATACTTTATTATTATAATATGGATTTTCGATCTGGAGTAAATGAATTTTTAATTTAATCTTATTTAATTTATTATATTTATTTAGTTATTTATTTATGATTTATTAGAAAAAATGTTCATGTAAACTATGAGAAGTGGTTTAGAAAGTGGTGTTTTAGCTTCTTTTTAAACGAGAGGAATGACTTGGTAGCTTTTATTTCGTTTGGCAGCTTGTTGTATAGTTGAGCTCCCTCACATAGTATACTCTTCTTTCCGTAATTTGTTCGCGGTAATAGTAGCTGGATGTCATTTGGTCTTCTCAAGGAGCGTTTTTGTACTTGTGACTTTAGTTTAAATAATATTTGAGTGTGAATCTTGTTAGTTATAATTTTCCGTATCAGTATACACGTGTTATATTTATATATCTGTGCTAACGGCATGAGTCTAGTTTTTTCGTATATTTCTGATGTTGGTGTGAGGTAATCAAAGTGAAATAGTAGTTTTATGATTCTATTTTGAGAGACTTGTAACTTTTTCATATTTGTTTTGGCAGCACTGCCATATACTTCAATTAGGTATTCTAGGTGTGGTTTTACCAAGGAGTTATAGATAGTATATCGAACGGTCTTAGGAAAGCATTTTACATTGCTGCGGAGGATGTACATAAGAGATCTGTTTTGTACAGCATTTTTCAATATGTGGTTTCCAGGACAAGCGGCTATCAAGGGTTAGGCCTAGGTATTTTTCAGACTTAACTTGTGTCAGCGGTTCACCATTAATGGTCAGGGGGTCAAAAGCGGGTATCTGTTTATTCTTTGCACTGAAAATCATGAAGTGAGTTTTAGCAACGTTCACGGTTAGCAAGTTTTTTTGAAACCAGTTATGCAAAGTATTCAAATCATCTTGGGCATTTTTTAGTATTGATGCTATGTCTTGTCCAAAGTAAAACAGGCATGTGTCATCCGCGTAAAGTGAGACGTCGCCGTTGAGATCCAGTTCACTAATGCTGTTCACGTATATTAAGAATAGCAAGGGACCTAAGATTGAACCCTGAGGGACCCCATATGTAATAAATTCTGGGGAGCTTTGAACTTTACCAATTTTAACAATTTGGCATCTGTTGCTTAAGTATGACTGAAGTATTTTATAGGCTGTGCCCTTGACACCAATCGAATCCAACTTTTGTAGCAGCAGTTCGTGGCTTATAGTGTCGAATGCTTTTTTAAGGTCAATAAAAACACCTAAAGCAATTTGTTTTTGGTCAATTTTCAATTTGATGTTAGTTACAAGGTCTGTACATGCTACAAGAGTGTTAGATTTAGGACGGAAACCATACTGCTTGCGAAAAAGAAAGTTAATTGATGTTAGGAACTCTTCTAATCGATTATAGATTATTCTTTCAAAGACTTTGGAGATTACCGGAAGCACAGATATAGGCCTATAATATCCTGCATCAGTTTTATCTCCCGATTTAAATATAGGACTAACTTTTGCTCTTTTAAGGGACTCAGGAAAGTAGCCAACCTCAAGACATTTGTTGATACATCTGGTTAATTTTTCTAATATAATGTTTTTCACACTTTTGACAATTTTACAACTAATTCCGTCCAAACCACTGCTAGTATTTGAGTTAAGGCTATCAATCACTCTACTTATTTCATCATTCGTCACCGGGGTGAATGTCAAGAGTTCGCTTTGAGATATTGATGCGGTATTTATTTGAGTATCTTTGGTAGTATGGTGAGATGAGGGAGGTATGCTATTCGCCAAAGTAGAAACTATGTTAGCGAAGAAGGTGTTAAAGTACTCACATACTTCTTTAGGTTCCGTAATTGTACCTGAGCTGGTTATTAGTTTAGCGGGGGCAGAGCTGTTTTTGACTTTATTGTTGTTTATACTGTTGATCAGCTTCCACATTTTAAGCGGCTTGTCCATACAATCTTTGTCATGTCCAGCAGTGGACGTCGATTGGCTGAAATGATGATGATGATGATGATGAAAATAGCTAGAAGCTGTGTTTTACGAACCTGACCAGCCCTGAAGAATATCTTAGTGGCTCCGAACTGGTACTTATCAGGCCCCTTCAAGTGCTTTGCCAGGATCTTGCTGCAGGTGGCCTTAATGTCACTGCGGTTGATCTCCTTGTGCAGGCAGAGTAAGCGGTACCTGGGGAATTAGTATACTTATTGATATGTATGTGTTAAAATAGTACTATACTTATTGCTATGTTTAAAAAACTTTATTGACCACACAAATTGGGTACAAAAGGCGGACTTAACGCTAAAAGCATTCTCTACCAGTCAATATTTGGCAAAAACGAAATTATTGAATACGGCAAAGAGCAAACTAATAATGTATAAGTGTAAACGTGTGTCAATAAATACTTTTTCTTTCTTTCTTTCTTTCTTTCTTTCAAACTATAAAAAAAAATTGTGGTAAGTTAACTTATACACGGTGTTACTTTGCATCCTTGCCATATTCACAGAGATAAAAGAAGGGAACAGTACCTACCTATTACTTTAGATAAAAATATAATGAAAGACTAAAAGAGGAAGTTAGTGTTTTATGTCATTTCAATTACTGCCTGCCCTATTGGGGGGGGGAGTCAATTACTTCAGCCCATAAGTATACTTACTTCCAATTATCTGGTAACTGACCTGTAGAAGAATTCTTGGTAAAGCCATCGTGATGGGAATCCAGCTGCCGATATTCTTATAGTCTCCAACACACCACACGCTCTAAAAACAAAATACAAATATTTTATACGCTTTTATAAGGCGCCCAGTCATTTTTTCAATCATTCAACATTCGATCAACGATTCATTCGTCTATTATTTCATTAAAACGTTTATTAATATATTCAATCATGATGGTGAATGGATGGATGAATTGATGGATGGATGAATGAATATGTGGGTGAGTCGATGAGTGAATGGACGGAAGAATGGATGATAAATGAATTGATGGATGGATGAATAGATGGATTAACACGTTCCGGCGCGGTAGCGGCATAGACAGTAAAGGTAGACTACATACATATAATGGCAGTACGAGTACCGCCGTTTTTACGAACGTAGCCGTCTAATTTACATTAGTTTCATAGAAAGCAGTCTTACTGTCATTCTGTACAGAAGTCTTGTGTGTCTAGTGTCAAAAATACATGTACAGTAAGAGCGTTTAGGCATCATTCATACAAATGCACAAATTGACAGTACGGTGGTGACGTTGGGTATGTATGAACGTTACTAGGACGCGCGAGTCAGAGACGATATAGAGGTACAAAAAATGTATTAAGATATTACTGTCACAGTGGAGTGGAGCACCGCGCCGGAACGTGTTAACGTGAATAATTCATTCATACATCAATTAATCTTCTCAATGGCGTGACTGACCTCAGTTGGCAGACTGCTCTCGCAGGGTCGAACTTGAACGCTTGTTTAGAGTCGTTGGGCTTGATGCAGCGCACGTAGTGAGGCGTGGTGGCGGAGAGCGTGGCCATCAGTGCAGAGAGAGATGCGCGGAACTGTGAGCCTACTGTTTGTTTCTGGCCTGTGGCTCGACGAGGCGGTTGCTGCAAACAATATTAGTCTGAAGATCTGGCTGTCATCATCATCATCTCAGCGTATTCCCGACTGCATCCAGTATGGAGCTCAGGGTCCGCTTCGACCATGATCCTAGATTTGATAAGCCTGGTTTTTACATCTGGCTGTATTCCAGCAATATTAATGTGGGAGCCAGTACACTGGTTCAAAGTAAGGAATGAAACAAAATATTCTGCAAATAGATTCATAACAACTATTAACCGTCAATCTCTTTTTCCATACCAAGAAAATAACTCTGAAGCAGCCGCTGTATTTCTCTTCTTGTTCTTTTACAAAATACCTTAGTCTTCCAAGTAGACGAAAGCTTTTTTTTACTCAGAGTCTAAAGAAGCTGCATGTTAAGTCTACTAAATTGTTTGGAAAAAGACCATGGTCTACTGAGTAGACCAAGGCCATTTCACTTACACTCAAACTCTGAAGCAGCCACCATATTTCTCTTCTTGTTCTTTTACAAAAGACCTTAGTCTTCCAAGTAGACGAAAACTTTTTTTAACTCAGAGTCTAAAGAAGCCACATCTTAAGTCTACTAAGTTGTTTGGCAAAAGACCATGGTCTACTGAGTAGACCAAGGCCATTTTATTTACACTCAAACTCTGAAGCAGCCGCCATATTTCTCTTCTTGGTTTTTTTACAAAAGACCTTAGTCTTCCAAGTAGACGAAAGCTTTCTTTTACTCAGAGTCTAAAGAAGCCGCATGTTAAGTCTACTAAGTTGTTTGGCAAAAGACCATGGTCTACTGAGTAGACCAAGGCCATTTTATTTTTCACTCAAACTCTGAAGCAGCCACTCTAATATTTTTCTTGGTCTTCTGTAAAAGACCATGGTCTACCAAGTAGACCACGAGTAGACCGCAGTAGCAACTTACCGTCAAGCTGGCTAGCGGCACAGAGGGCGCGGTCCTCCGGCGGGAGGGCGGCGGCAGCGTGGCCGTCTGGTCCGCCGGCCTCTCCGCCGCGAGCATGGCGTGGATGAGCCGGCAGCTGTTGGCTGATCTGATGCACTCCAGCTGTTCTTCTGACACCGTGTCTCGGTTCTTCTCGAGGAAGCCGCCGGCTTGGTATTCTACGTTGTCCGCGAAGTGTTTTATTATGAATGCTGGAAAAAATTTGCTCACTTAATAACTTGTTTGTTCATAATTTCGCAATACAAGTAACGTACATCGTTACGTTTTTAATAAGACAACCCCTATTATCTCAATGCTGCCCCACTATAGTGGCAATGCCCCCAATTTAGTGTCTTAAAGTCCCCATCTAAGAGTCTCAATGCCCCCACTCTAGTGTCTCGATGCCCCCCTCCATAGTGGCAATGCCCCTTAGTGTCTCAATATCCCCACTATAGTGGCAATGCACCCACCCTAGTGTCTCAATGCCCCCACCTAAGAGTATCAATGCCCCCACCATGTGAAATCTCGAGATACAAATAATAAGAGACTCACCAGCAGCGCCGAAGCGTGGCTTCATAAAGTGCGGGTACTTGGCGCACTTCTCGTGCAGTTTGGCGGCGAAGCCCTGGTCGGAGCCCTGCGGCACGCGGCACTCCTCGTCCAGCAGCGCTAGGACGCCTAGCCTGTCCTCGATCAGGTCTATGCACGGTTGGTTGTCGTAGAAGTCTATCATTTTCCAGGATATTTGCTCCTGGAAATCAAGATTAAGTCTTGCAATAACTGGTCAGGTAAGAGGTGCCTTTATAAAAATATATATTTTATATGTACCAAAAATTTTCATTTCAATCATTGATATTACTTACAAAACGTGCTTGAAAATAATAAAATTTGTAAAAAAAATCAGCAAACCAACCAATAAATCAACAAATGTTCTTGAATCTCGACCTTTACCGATATTTTTTGCCCGCGAGTCGTGGTCTACACGACTTTGCGAGATATTAACATTTTTATTTTGCCAGAATACTCCAGCTCTCAAAATATCACTATACCAAAAATCACATCAAATCAGATCCTTTGCGACGTAAAAAATTACAAACAATAGAGCTATAGTTCTATTTCTGTTAACCTAAGGGATCTGAGTAGTATGCCGGAATAAAAATTCGTTAAAAGCCACTTTTTGGCTAAACAGAAAGAAATGGTGTAGTGCCAATAAACACTCTCTACTCCCTCACTCTCATTGCAGAGTGGGACAACCATAGTATCCTACTAATATTATAAATGCAAAAGTCTGGATGTTTGGATGTTTAGATGTTTGGATGTTTAGATGTTTGGATGTTTGTTCCTCAATCACGCCTAAACGGCTGAACGGATTTAGATGAAATTTGGCACACGTATAGTTTATAACCCGGAATAGGACATAGGCTATAAAATTCCTACGGGAAACGTCTCATTTCCGCGGGAATATCAATTTTGAAACTACTGAACCGATTTGAATAATTCTTTCACTGTTGGAAAGCTACACTATCCCCGGTGAACATAGGGTACTTTTGATCCTGGAAATGTGGGGGGAAGGGGGGATATTTGAAAAAAGAGATTACGCGCGGGTGAAACCGCGGGCGGAAGGCTAGTAGTATATAAATCTCACCTTAATATACTCGTCCTGTTCCAACTTAAAGACGTGCGAGTTGAACTGCTGTTGGAGCTTCTCATTCGCGTAGTTGATGCAGAACTGCTCAAAGGAGTTAATCTCGAAGGTCTCGAACCCGTAGATGTCGAGGACACCTGCGAAAGACAAGTATATTAAGTTAAAGTTGAGTCATTTTAATAGGTAACAATTAACAATTCATCAAAATTCAACAACGTAACTTTGTAACAGCGGGCATGAAATAATACATTTTTCTGTTTTGTTAGAACTGCACAATTGTTAAACATTTTTCAATTACGATTTTCAAAGTAGTTGTTTGCACCCACTTAGTTGTCTCAAAGCTCCTACCTTGATCCAAATGGTCTCACCCGTGCTGAAAGTCCAAACTCACCAAAGAAGAGCCTCATAAGCCACGTAAACAGATCTCCGTACAGGCGCTTGTTTCATTACTCCCATTAAGGTGTCTCAATGCCCCCACTAGTGTCTCATTGCCCCCCACCATAGTCTCAATGCACCCACCCAACCAGTCTCAATACCCCCCCTAGTGTCTCAATGCCCCCACTAGTGTCTCAATGCCCCCACCTTAGTGTCTCAATGCCTTCCACTAGTGTCTCAATGCCCCCCAACCCAGTCTCAATGCCCCCCACCACAGTCTCAATGCCCCCCAGTGTCAACAGCGCCACTCACCGATGAAGTGCCTCTCCTTGGCGGCGGTGGCGAGCGGGCGGTTGACGGCGGCCACGAGCCACGCGAACAGGTCGCCGTACAGCCGCTTGGCCAGCGCGTCGTGTCTCAATGCCACTCACCGATGAAGTGCCTCTCCTTGGCGGCGGTGGCGAGCGGGCGGTTGACGGCGGCCACGAGCCACGCGAACAGGTCGCCGTACAGCCGCTTGGCCAGCGCGTCGTGTCTCAATGCCACTCACCGATGAAGTGCCTCTCCTTGGCGGCGGTGG
Source organism: Mecyna flavalis (assembly GCA_949319885.1). Lineage (NCBI taxonomy): Eukaryota > Metazoa > Arthropoda > Insecta > Lepidoptera > Crambidae > Mecyna > Mecyna flavalis. The sequence continues at coordinate 5,943,349 of OX439420.1, read as the reverse complement.
CGAGCGGGCGGTTGACGGCGGCCACGAGCCACGCGAACAGGTCGCCGTACAGCCGCTTGGCCAGCGCGTCGTGTCTCAATGCCACTCACCGATGAAGTGCCTCTCCTTGGCGGCGGTGGCGAGCGGGCGGTTGACGGCGGCCACGAGCCACGCGAACAGGTCGCCGTACAGCCGCTTGGCCAGCGCGTCGTGTCTCAATGCCACTCACCGATGAAGTGCCTCTCCTTGGCGGCGGTGGCGAGCGGGCGGTTGACGGCGGCCACGAGCCACGCGAACAGGTCGCCGTACAGCCGCTTGGCCAGCGCGTCGTGTCTCAATGCCACTCACCGATGAAGTGCCTCTCCTTGGCGGCGGTGGCGAGCGGGCGGTTGACGGCGGCCACGAGCCACGCGAACAGGTCGCCGTACAGCCGCTTGGCCAGCGCGTCGTGTCTCAATGCCACTCACCGATGAAGTGCCTCTCCTTGGCGGCGGTGGCGAGCGGGCGGTTGACGGCGGCCACGAGCCACGCGAACAGGTCGCCGTACAGCCGCTTGGCCAGCGCGTCGTGTCTCAATGCCACTCACCGATGAAGTGCCTCTCCTTGGCGGCGGTGGCGAGCGGGCGGTTGACGGCGGCCACGAGCCACGCGAACAGGTCGCCGTACAGCCGCTTGGCCAGCGCGTCGTGTCTCAATGCCACTCACCGATGAAGTGCCTCTCCTTGGCGGCGGTGGCGAGCGGGCGGTTGACGGCGGCCACGAGCCACGCGAACAGGTCGCCGTACAGCCGCTTGGCCAGCGCGTCGTGTCTCAATGCCACTCACCGATGAAGTGCCTCTCCTTGGCGGCGGTGGCGAGCGGGCGGTTGACGGCGGCCACGAGCCACGCGAACAGGTCGCCGTACAGCCGCTTGGCCAGCGCGTCGTGTCTCAATGCCACTCACCGATGAAGTGCCTCTCCTTGGCGGCGGTGGCGAGCGGGCGGTTGACGGCGGCCACGAGCCACGCGAACAGGTCGCCGTACAGCCGCTTGGCCAGCGCGTCGTGTCTCAATGCCACTCACCGATGAAGTGCCTCTCCTTGGCGGCGGTGGCGAGCGGGCGGTTGACGGCGGCCACGAGCCACGCGAACAGGTCGCCGTACAGCCGCTTGGCCAGCGCGTCGTGTCTCAATGCCACTCACCGATGAAGTGCCTCTCCTTGGCGGCGGTGGCGAGCGGGCGGTTGACGGCGGCCACGAGCCACGCGAACAGGTCGCCGTACAGCCGCTTGGCCAGCGCGTCGTGTCTCAATGCCACTCACCGATGAAGTGCCTCTCCTTGGCGGCGGTGGCGAGCGGGCGGTTGACGGCGGCCACGAGCCACGCGAACAGGTCGCCGTACAGCCGCTTGGCCAGCGCGTCGTGTCTCAATGCCACTCACCGATGAAGTGCCTCTCCTTGGCGGCGGTGGCGAGCGGGCGGTTGACGGCGGCCACGAGCCACGCGAACAGGTCGCCGTACAGCCGCTTGGCCAGCGCGTCGTGTCTCAATGCCACTCACCGATGAAGTGCCTCTCCTTGGCGGCGGTGGCGAGCGGGCGGTTGACGGCGGCCACGAGCCACGCGAACAGGTCGCCGTACAGCCGCTTGGCCAGCGCGTCGTGTCTCAATGCCACTCACCGATGAAGTGCCTCTCCTTGGCGGCGGTGGCGAGCGGGCGGTTGACGGCGGCCACGAGCCACGCGAACAGGTCGCCGTACAGCCGCTTGGCCAGCGCGTCGTGTCTCAATGCCACTCACCGATGAAGTGCCTCTCCTTGGCGGCGGTGGCGAGCGGGCGGTTGACGGCGGCCACGAGCCACGCGAACAGGTCGCCGTACAGCCGCTTGGCCAGCGCGTCGTGTCTCAATGCCACTCACCGATGAAGTGCCTCTCCTTGGCGGCGGTGGCGAGCGGGCGGTTGACGGCGGCCACGAGCCACGCGAACAGGTCGCCGTACAGCCGCTTGGCCAGCGCGTCGTGTCTCAATGCCACTCACCGATGAAGTGCCTCTCCTTGGCGGCGGTGGCGAGCGGGCGGTTGACGGCGGCCACGAGCCACGCGAACAGGTCGCCGTACAGCCGCTTGGCCAGCGCGTCGTGTCTCAATGCCACTCACCGATGAAGTGCCTCTCCTTGGCGGCGGTGGCGAGCGGGCGGTTGACGGCGGCCACGAGCCACGCGAACAGGTCGCCGTACAGCCGCTTGGCCAGCGCGTCGTGTCTCAATGCCACTCACCGATGAAGTGCCTCTCCTTGGCGGCGGTGGCGAGCGGGCGGTTGACGGCGGCCACGAGCCACGCGAACAGGTCGCCGTACAGCCGCTTGGCCAGCGCGTCGTGTCTCAATGCCACTCACCGATGAAGTGCCTCTCCTTGGCGGCGGTGGCGAGCGGGCGGTTGACGGCGGCCACGAGCCACGCGAACAGGTCGCCGTACAGCCGCTTGGCCAGCGCGTCGTGTCTCAATGCCACTCACCGATGAAGTGCCTCTCCTTGGCGGCGGTGGCGAGCGGGCGGTTGACGGCGGCCACGAGCCACGCGAACAGGTCGCCGTACAGCCGCTTGGCCAGCGCGTCGTGTCTCAATGCCACTCACCGATGAAGTGCCTCTCCTTGGCGGCGGTGGCGAGCGGGCGGTTGACGGCGGCCACGAGCCACGCGAACAGGTCGCCGTACAGCCGCTTGGCCAGCGCGTCGTGTCTCAATGCCACTCACCGATGAAGTGCCTCTCCTTGGCGGCGGTGGCGAGCGGGCGGTTGACGGCGGCCACGAGCCACGCGAACAGGTCGCCGTACAGCCGCTTGGCCAGCGCGTCGTGTCTCAATGCCACTCACCGATGAAGTGCCTCTCCTTGGCGGCGGTGGCGAGCGGGCGGTTGACGGCGGCCACGAGCCACGCGAACAGGTCGCCGTACAGCCGCTTGGCCAGCGCGTCGTGTCTCAATGCCACTCACCGATGAAGTGCCTCTCCTTGGCGGCGGTGGTTAGCGGGCGGTTGACGGCGGCCACGAGCCACGCGAACAGGTCGCCGTACAGCCGCTTGGCCAGCGCGTCGTGTCTCAATGCCACTCACCGATGAAGTGCCTCTCCTTGGCGGCGGTGGCGAGCGGGCGGTTGACGGCGGCCACGAGCCACGCGAACAGGTCGCCGTACAGCCGCTTGGCCAGCGCGTCGTGTCTCAATGCCACTCACCGATGAAGTGCCTCTCCTTGGCGGCGGTGGCGAGCGGGCGGTTGACGGCGGCCACGAGCCACGCGAACAGGTCGCCGTACAGCCGCTTGGCCAGCGCGTCGTGTCTCAATGCCACTCACCGATGAAGTGCCTCTCCTTGGCGGCGGTGGCGAGCGGGCGGTTGACGGCGGCCACGAGCCACGCGAACAGGTCGCCGTACAGCCGCTTGGCCAGCGCGTCGTGTCTCAATGCCACTCACCGATGAAGTGCCTCTCCTTGGCGGCGGTGGCGAGCGGGCGGTTGACGGCGGCCACGAGCCACGCGAACAGGTCGCCGTACAGCCGCTTGGCCAGCGCGTCGTGTCTCAATGCCACTCACCGATGAAGTGCCTCTCCTTGGCGGCGGTGGCGAGCGGGCGGTTGACGGCGGCCACGAGCCACGCGAACAGGTCGCCGTACAGCCGCTTGGCCAGCGCGTCGTGTCTCAATGCCACTCACCGATGAAGTGCCTCTCCTTGGCGGCGGTGGCGAGCGGGCGGTTGACGGCGGCCACGAGCCACGCGAACAGGTCGCCGTACAGCCGCTTGGCCAGCGCGTCGTGTCTCAATGCCACTCACCGATGAAGTGCCTCTCCTTGGCGGCGGTGGCGAGCGGGCGGTTGACGGCGGCCACGAGCCACGCGAACAGGTCGCCGTACAGCCGCTTGGCCAGCGCGTCGTGTCTCAATGCCACTCACCGATGAAGTGCCTCTCCTTGGCGGCGGTGGCGAGCGGGCGGTTGACGGCGGCCACGAGCCACGCGAACAGGTCGCCGTACAGCCGCTTGGCCAGCGCGTCGTGTCTCAATGCCACTCACCGATGAAGTGCCTCTCCTTGGCGGCGGTGGCGAGCGGGCGGTTGACGGCGGCCACGAGCCACGCGAACAGGTCGCCGTACAGCCGCTTGGCCAGCGCGTCGTGTCTCAATGCCACTCACCGATGAAGTGCCTCTCCTTGGCGGCGGTGGCGAGCGGGCGGTTGACGGCGGCCACGAGCCACGCGAACAGGTCGCCGTACAGCCGCTTGGCCAGCGCGTCGTGTCTCAATGCCACTCACCGATGAAGTGCCTCTCCTTGGCGGCGGTGGCGAGCGGGCGGTTGACGGCGGCCACGAGCCACGCGAACAGGTCGCCGTACAGCCGCTTGGCCAGCGCGTCGTGTCTCAATGCCACTCACCGATGAAGTGCCTCTCCTTGGCGGCGGTGGCGAGCGGGCGGTTGACGGCGGCCACGAGCCACGCGAACAGGTCGCCGTACAGCCGCTTGGCCAGCGCGTCGTGTCTCAATGCCACTCACCGATGAAGTGCCTCTCCTTGGCGGCGGTGGCGAGCGGGCGGTTGACGGCGGCCACGAGCCACGCGAACAGGTCGCCGTACAGCCGCTTGGCCAGCGCGTCGTGTCTCAATGCCACTCACCGATGAAGTGCCTCTCCTTGGCGGCGGTGGCGAGCGGGCGGTTGACGGCGGCCACGAGCCACGCGAACAGGTCGCCGTACAGCCGCTTGGCCAGCGCGTCGTGTCTCAATGCCACTCACCGATGAAGTGCCTCTCCTTGGCGGCGGTGGCGAGCGGGCGGTTGACGGCGGCCACGAGCCACGCGAACAGGTCGCCGTACAGCCGCTTGGCCAGCGCGTCGTGTCTCAATGCCACTCACCGATGAAGTGCCTCTCCTTGGCGGCGGTGGCGAGCGGGCGGTTGACGGCGGCCACGAGCCACGCGAACAGGTCGCCGTACAGCCGCTTGGCCAGCGCGTCGCGCGCGAACAGCGCCCGGGCACAGGCCATGCGCGACACGATCACCTCGTGCGCGGACGCGATGCGCCGGTGCGTCAGCCAGCGGGACAGCTCCGCCTTGGATATGCCGAGGAGCGAGCAGAACTGGGTGAGGTGCTTGTCGTTGGGCTGTTGGAGGAAAAAAGATTATGAATTAACATTCTAGTATAGTGTCTAAACACACTATGCCGAAGGTACGCGAACGAAGTTCGGCATGATTACGCCTGCAATGCTATTAATTTGAATTACTGACTGACACATTATGCCGAAATTACGTTAAAGCGTACAGCCTAACTTCGGTCGGGCGTAAGTTCCGAGGCAACTTATTCTCTAGAGCACACATTATACGCGACCGAAGTTCGGTTCGATTGCCGACGAAGATCCGGGGGCGGGGAGCAGCGGGGAGGCAGTAATGTCCGTAATAAAATTGCGCGACTAAATTTCTGCCGCGTAAATTCGGCACTTATGTGCCAGTGCCATATGGTGTCATATCAGCTGAATACGTCGGAACGTAAAATCAGCCGCGAAACTTCGGTCGCGTACCTTCGGCATAGTGTGTTTAGACACAATATATTATTATAAACAGAACCATCTCCGACCGCCCGCCTTCATGGAACAAGACGTACTGTTGGATTCTACAACACGAAGGTTGTGAGTTCTCTCTCTTGTATTGTATTACTGCCCAGGTGCAATATGGCGGCGAAGATCGTGAACATGTTCTGCTGTTCCGTTTTTGATTCAAGCATGTAGCTACCCACATTGATGTACGTGCTGTCCTCTCCTGCCCGGGGGGTAAGTCAGAACATGTTCCGTCTCTGTCACTCCTGTGGGAGCATGTAGCCACTCACATTGATATACGCGCCATCCTTACACTCCTGGCCGGGGGGTAGGTCAGGATCGGAGTCGTAGAACTCAACGTTGCCCAGATGCAGTATGGCGGCGAGGATCGTGAACATGTTCTGCTGTTCCGTTTTTGATTCAAGCATGTAGCTACCCACATTGATGTACGTGCTGTCCTCTCCTGCCCGGGGGGTAAGTCAGAACATGTTCCGTCTCTGTCACTCCTGTGGGAGCATGTAGCCACTCACATTGATATACGCGCCATCCTCACACTCCTGGCCGGGGGGTAGGTCAGGATCGGAGTCGTAGAACTCGACGTTGCCCAGATGCAGTATGGCGGCGAGGATCGTGAACATGTTCTGCTGTTCCGTTTCTGACACTCCTGTGGAAATAAAGTATACATAATAATTATGTTAAGCAATTACATACACCAAACAAAACCGACTATGTACCTACAATGCAATAACATAGAAGTCGATCAAAAAGGAGAACATCTCAAAGAAATCATATTAGATTTAACTGAAAAACTAATCGTCTGATCGCGTTCGGATTTTTCAAAGAAATTCATATTAGATATGACTGAAAAAGTAATCGTTCGATCGCGTTCGGATTTTAATGATTTAAAAAAAACATCGTATTCGGTTCCCTCAGTTTTGAGGTAACACAAATAAGAAAAAAAAATTAGAACATTATCCTTTTTTAAAAGCCAGTAAAGAAACAACTACCTACTTAGTATTTTTCAGTGTACAAAACAGCAAAGATTACCTAATATAGTAAGAGCGTTTCTCGTCTCATTGAACTCCTTGAGGTCGTCGACTCCGAAGATATCTGGACTGCCCCCTTGGTTAAGGTAGTGGAAGGAATCTTGGTGATCTGAAACAAAAAACAAACATAATAGGTAGGGTGTGTGTGTCGTGTGAATAAGGTTGCCAGGCGTCCGGCTTTAGCCGGACATGTTTGGCTTTTTTGGGTCGTGTCCGGCTAAATATTAGCGTGTCCGGCCTGTCGGGCTTTTGTTAGGCTTTATGTTTAGCGATGAACCATAATAACTTGCGCCTGTAGAACGAACGCAACGCGCGGGGAATTAGAATAAACGTACGACCAGTGGCGACCAGCTAAAAAAGAAAAAGGGTCGCTATTGTCGCTAAACGGGCGGCCCACCCCTATCCGGCTTTTAGAGCAAAATGTCCGGCCTTTTAAAGAGCAGAGTCCGGCTTTTTTGTTTTAGGAGCTGGCAAGCCTACGTGTGAGAGGCATACATTTATGTTTATGGGTGTGTTTGTATCACCTAGACTGTTTGTTACTTGTTGTTTGTGTCTCTCCCTCTCTCTTTTCATCTCTCTCCCTCTCTATCTTTCTCTCTATTTATCTATTTACATTTCTTACCTAATCCCAGGTTTGGCAGTAGGTGAGCCACGGCACATAACTGGTAGAATATAAGTAGGTGTGTGTGTGTGTCGTGTGAGAGGCATATATTTATGTTTATGGGTGTGTTTTGTATCACCTAGACTGTTTGTTACATTCACTCTCTCTCTCTCTCTCTCTCTCTCTCTCTCCGTCTATCTCTCTCTCTTTCTCTCTATTTTTCTACATTTCTTACCTAATCCCAGGTTTGGCAGTTGGTGAGCCGCCGCACATAGCTGGTAGAATATATGATAATTCCTCTCCCCCGCGCTCTGGTAGACCACCCTGGACTTCTCCAGCAGGTAGGTGCGCATGCTGGCGCCGGATATCCGGTACTGGCGGTCAAAGTGGATCTCGATGAACTTGCCGAACCGAGAGGAGTTGTCGTTACGAGTCGTTTTTGCGTTGCCTATAGCCTGGTGGACAAAAAAAAAGTAAAATGTTTACGCCTTTTTAGTCAAACTCCGCACGGTAAGCGCGCTCAAATCTTCTTTTATTACATTGTCAAAATTTAATTCTTAAAAATTTTAATTTTTACATCGTAACATCGTACATATTAGCTATTTCGAATAATTTTATAAACTAATTCTAATCCAAAGTTAAATCTCCACAATATTTATTCTTTCGTCGATTCGACCCCCCGACGCTATGAAATCGTGCCAGCCCTTCCTAGTAAAGTGTCCAAAGAAATAGGCCGCAGTAGCCACTGCCTACGTACCTGTCTGTCAATTGATCTAAAATACATAATAGCCTCAATAACTACTAAAATAACTCACCTCCATAATAGGACTGGACGCAAGCACTTTCTTTTCGACTTGCGTCTCGCTCGCATTCCCGCCGACAGCAGCAAAGTACCGCATGGCATATTTGGCTGAAACTGTCTTGCCAGCGCCAGATTCTCCACTCACTGTGGAAAAAGAACATACATATAGCTTGACCAAGAAAATAAAAAACCTGCTCTCTCACATTAGCTATGGTTATAGCAACACTTGGTTGCTATGGTTATACTTACAAATAACTCACAATATCCAATAAAAACAAGGCACGGTTGACAATTTTATTGACATCACACATTGCCAGGCACCAATAAATGAATGACATTCTATTATTTTTTTATTTGATTGTTTCCACTTTAAGAAATTAGTTCCAATATTTTTCCGCAATATGACGAGGTTTTTTATTTTAATGGTCGGCGGGCTATACATACAGACCTTTTCCCACATGAAACATACTCGTATAATTTTAGTATAAACACGCACATTTCGAGCCCTATAGGTGAGAAAGATTCTTGACTTTTGGCTGATTTATCTTGCCTATAGTACGTTTGGTCCTTCGAGCCGGATTTAAAACAGCGATGTTTTAGTTGAATACGATTGACGTATAGGAATGATGGATAGCTACCTAGCATACAAGAAAATACGGTGTACCTTCTTTTTGTTCCTTTTTGTAGAGGAAAATAATCGCAGGCTTGCGAAACCTGCGGCCGTGTATGAAACTCGGGACTAAAGACGTTTGTCCTACTACCCACTTAACTCCCCCAGTTTCCCCTTCTCACCCAAAAGGGACAAGCCCGCCTTGTGACGATGGCTGACCCATTTACCATCAATGAACTGCCTGTCTGCCAACTGCATTGACATAAAACTTACCTATAATACTCTGGTCTCTCTGTTCCCTCTCAAGCTTCGTATACGCCTCCTCGGAGACGGCGAATATGTGAGGATCGAGGTCACCCATCGCTTGACCTCGGTACGCCATGATGGTTTCATCTCCTGCAATCAATACAATGATAGGTATAGTCCGCGTCAACTTAACTGGCTTGTCTGAAGTTAGCTGGTCGCGTCGTTTGCTGATATCTATTTTCAGCAGAATAGCGGAGTAGCGGAGCTCCCGCCTTTTTTTATTACCATATAAAAAAATCACATAAAAAATTATACATAATTGCCGCGCACTTAAACTACTGAGGTTTGTTTTGACGCGACCTGAGTCGACATTTTGTTACATAAAAGGTACACCTACAATTTCATAAAGAATCTTAAAAACAATACAAAAAACCTTAGTCTTCGTGGTTATTTTTTTTGTCGCCCTTGTTAGCTTTATATACAACCCCATTGTATAAACTAAAGTCGGTGTATCCCAGTAGTCCCCTCTGGCGTTTGTCCCCTTGGGGGACAAATGGTTTTTTTTTTTTAAATGTCCCGATTGTCTCCTGTGTCGCCTGTGGAGGGGACAGTTGGGACTAATTTGTGGAGGGGACAGTTGGGACTAATTTTACATGATCATGATGAAAGATAATATTAAAACTTACCGTAAATAGGTAAATCATAGTAAGGATTGATCGCGACCAGCACGATGCCGCAGTATGTGTAGATGGCATTGCGGTCACAAAATCTGCAAGAAAAAAATACATAATTAGGAACCTTACATAAATGACTAGTGAAATTACTGGGTTTATGAGAACTGTCGTCTTGGTGTAGCAGGCGCAGGGCAGTGACAGACAGTAACTGCTTAGTTAGGTATACTCTTTGGCACTGAACTGTCTAAGGGCAGACGTGGCGCTTACCATTAGGTGTACGATTTGCTCGTCTTGTTACACATTGCAATCAAAAAAAATACGACAAAGATACTCCATAAAAAGAGCACTTCGATGCCGGGGTGAAAAATCTTATTATCTACCATTGCCGAATTTTTTTATTATTATCTTTTGTAACTTGTATGAACAAATGGTTTTGGCATTCACTAACAATTTAAAAAGTCACTTTTTAGGCATAGCATTCGCTATTGTTGTGTCTATCCTTGCTCCGAGAAATCTCATAATTTATGCCTATTGACATACGAAAAATGGGCCGAGCCATTGCAAGCCAAAATAAGACAGGAAATTTTATTAAGGCGGGAATCAAACCCAGTACCTCCGAAGTTAAGCGTAACAAATCTGTTCCGGTCGCTAACGCGCAAATCACCGAAGCGCTAATCTGTATAATTTTATCAAGTTTATGACTCAATATTAACATAAAAACGGATGTAATAGTCAACACGATAGTATGATAATTTAATTAGCGGAATGATAAATCATTTAAAGTGTTTTGTTACGAGATTAACTGGGCGTTACTTTGTAACAGTTACGTTGAACTAACTATAACAGACACTTTATCAATACTGATATAGCTTTTGTACCCCAATTTAGTGGTCAATAATGTTTTTTTATAAATAAACAAACAAATACATAATCATCATTAGCCTTTATACGTTCCCACTGCTGGGACACAGGCCTTATCTCAATTGTGAGATAGTGTGGGCCATACTCCACCACGCTGGCCTAGTGCGGGTTGGTGGAGGGGTGCGTAAGGCAAGTGACCAACCTTAATGTCAGATGTCATCAAGCCGCCAAATGGCCTCTGACTAGGCTTGACGACTAATATCTACATAGTAAATATCAGCCGGGACCAACAGCTTAACGTGCCTTCCGAAGCACGGAGACGCTCGAAGTAAATGTCACTAAATGTGGTCAGAATGGTCACCCATCCATTAACCGACCTCGGCGTGGGTAGCTTGACTTTCGTTATCTCTAACGAACTACTGTCACAGCGAAGTTTTTTTTTATACCACATCAGTTTGCAGACAGACTCGCAGCCCACCTGATGGTAAGCGGTCACTGCGGCTTATTCTATTGAGGGACTCTTCATCAGGACGCGTCGCTCAATGTGCTGCCAGACTGCAGGCTCATCTGATCTTCGAGCCTTTAATTTCAAGTGTATTGGCTCCCACATTAATATTGCCGGAACACAGCCAGAGCTGTTATGGCGGCCGATTTCACCTGTGGGGGTGGTAGCTAGCCAGTCGGACTTTGAAAAAGCCCTACCACCAACCAGACCCAAGGCGGAAATCGAACCCACGACCTCCGGGTTTTTATACCCAAGCGGCTTAGCAACTGCTCCACGGAGGCGATCAAAAGTAAAGTAACTGTCTAATACCGCTTTCACGCTTAAAACACTGGACCTATTTAGATAAAATTAAATACAATCATAGCGGATACCTTGGGAAAAGACATATTTTACTAACTACTTATTTTACTTTGACGAGCTATTTGGTGTAATGGTCGAGAAGTCGGCTATTAGGTACACCAAAGGTCGCGGGTTCGATCCCCGCACGGTACAAACATTTGTGTACATGAACATGTCTGTTTGTATCGGTCTGGGTGTTTCTATGTTTAATATGTATGTATTTACAAAAAAAAAGTATATATAAGTAATGTTTATCCGTTGTCTGGCACCCATAGCACAAGCTAATGCTTAGTTTGGGGCTAGATGGCGCTGTGTGAATAATGTCCCAAGATATTTATTTATTTACTTATTTTACTAAGAAATATTTAGTTCCCTTGGATGATAACAGAAGTGTTATTGTTTGTCGGATCGAAACGCATCGGCATGATTTTCGCAATCGACATACTCGTAGTTTGGGAGCTAGAAATTTAATAGCCAGACCTGTGGCAGTGTAAAACTCAGAACTAAAGACGTTCATCCCACTATCTAACATACTCCCCTAGTTTCCTTTTCACACCAAAAAACGAAACTGGCTGAATGGAGCCATTATTAAAGAAACCACTGATTCGAAAAGTTCTTAACACTTAGATGCTTTTTTGTAATGAATCTAAATGGACTTGTGCCGATGTCCAATTATTAGGTTTAAACTCTGATACCTACACTTTTATAAGTGAAGCGAATGGATCGAGACGCTGGCTTGACCATTGTGTGGTTACGCAAGCGGCTTTTAATACTATTGTAAATGCGTATGTAAATTATGATGTTCTATGGTCAGATCACTTTCCTCTTGTTTTTAGATGTAAATTTGATGACATTAAACCAAAATCGTGGGGTTCTGTTCCTTGTTCTCGAAACATTAATAAAATAAGATGGGGGGAAAGAAAGTCTGAACAAATTGACATTTATACCAAAATTTGTAATAATCATTTAAAATTAATTGACATTCCCACTGAATTGATTGCATGTTGTGACTCTGTTTGTAACAATCTTGACCATAGAAGTATTATTGACAAATTGTATTTTGACATAATTAATGTTTTGTGTGAAGCAGCTTCTGAGAGTTATGAGTCTTATGTAACACGAAATAAAAAACCTCTTGTGGGCTGGAATAAACATGTTAGTGATGCGCACAGGCGGGCTAAGCAAAAATTAGAGCTATGGGTGTTGAATGGTAGGCCGCGGGAAGGTAGTGTCTGGAATGATATGCAAGCAACTCGTAAAATATTTAAATCTAAATTACGATGGTGTCAAAATAATGAGGACCAAATTAAAATGGACATCTTAGCTTCACGTCATTCCAGACATGATTTCCGTGGTTTCTGGAAATCGACGAATAGGCTAAATAGTAGGCCGGGCTTGCCTGTGAGTGTTAACGGCACCTGCGATAAAACAGGCATTGCGGAGCTGTTTAGGGAACACTTCACGGTATCGTCGCCGCTGGGCCCATCACAGTCCGAGTGCGGTGCTGGTTGTAGTGGACGGGAGGTTAGTGCCCGGTTTACGGCTGAGCAAGTAGGGCAAGTAATTGCTTCAATGTCGAGGGGCAAGTCTCCCGGCCACGACGACCTGAGCATCGAGCATCTTAAATATGCTGGCTGCCATCTGCCCAGAGTGCTTGCGATGCTCTACTCCTTGTGTGTGGGGCATTCATACCTACCTGCGCAGATGATGAGGACAGTGGTGGTGCCAATTGTTAAGAACAAAACCGGTGATATCAGTGACAAGAGCAATTATAGACCTATTTCCTTGGCTACTGTTGTGTCGAAGGTGCTTGACTGTCTGCTTGGCACTCAGCTGGATAAATATCTAAACATCCACGACAACCAGTTCGGTTTCAAAGCGGGACTATCCACTGAAACAGCTGTGTTGTGTTTAAAGCAGACTGTCAGGTACTACACGGACAGAGGTACACCTGTTTTTGCTTGTTTTCTTGACTTGTCGAAGGCATTTGACCTGGTTTCCTACGATACTCTATGGCACAAACTTCGGCAAACCTCGATGCCGGAAGAGCTTATTCGGATTTTTAAATACTGGTACCTTAACCAGGTCAATGTTGTTAGATGGGCGGGTGCATATTCGTCTCCGTACAGGTTGGAGTGCGGAATGAGGCAGGGGGGGCTGACCTCGCCGAAGCTCTTTAATTTTTATGTAAATAAGCTGATAGAGGAGCTTAGCAGCACACATGTCGGTTGCCATATTGGAGGAGTGTGTCTCAATAATATCAGTTATGCTGATGACATGGTGCTGCTGAGTGCCTCTGTCTGCGGCCTTGCGAAGCTGCTTCGAATATGTGAAAATTATGCTAGCGAACATGGGTTAGTGTATAATGTAAAGAAATCTGAGTGCATGGTATTTCAGGCCCGAGGACGCTGTACAGATAATATACCGGATATTAAACTCTACGGGTGTCCATTAAACAGAGTCACAAGTTTTAAGTATCTCGGGCATGTTGTTACCTCGGACCTGAAAGATGATGCAGACATCGAGAGGGAGCGCAGGGCGCTGTCTGTTCGCGCGAATATGATAGCCCGTCGATTTGCTCGATGTTCAAGGGGCGTCAAAATTACCTTATTCAGGGCATTTTGTACGTCCTTTTACACGAGCGGTCTGTGGGTGGACTATACGCAAAAACAGTATAGCGCTCTGCGTGTCCAGTACAACAATGCGTTCAGGGTGCTGTTGGGGCTGCCTCGCTTCTGTAGTGCATCCGGGATGTTCGCCGAGGCGCAAGTGGATTGTTTCTATACAACCATGCGCAAGCGGTGCACATCCCTGGTGCGCAGGGTGCGGGCCAGCTCGAACGGCATCCTGCGCGTATTCGCAGAACGTTTTGACTGTCTGTACATGTACCACTGTGACATGGTGCATGTGCAGACTAATCTTAACATATTATTTTAATTTAATTCCTGATTATTTAATTGCTATTTACTTAATATTGAATATTATTTATAATTTTAGTTTTTTGTTAATTTTATTTTTGATTAATTAATTACTATATGATGTCAACAATCCAAATTTAACTTTTCTCCGAACTATTAATTATTATGTAAAACGCTGTGTAAATGGTCCATTGTAGACTGAGAAATAAATGAATTATTATTATTATTATATTAGAAGTGACCAGCATAATAATAATTAAACATATCAATTTGATTATCTACAGAAATGTACGAATAGGTAGGTACAGAATGTGCAGGCAAACACTATGGGATGACCGCACATTATTATCGTCAAGATAATCTTTTGTTTTATCGTTTCTTCAATTTGAATCACAAAATGACTTATATTCATACTAGCACTCGTATTCGTAACACCCATCTGTATGTTGTATAAAAAATACGACATTTCATACAGAACTTATTTAACCCACTTTAAAGTTTAATAAACAAAAACCGCTTTTAATTTGAAGCTTGCACTAGACTAAAAAGCTACATCCATAATTTCACGTCTAAAACTTTAAAAAGGCGAATTTTCTTACAAACTTGCAACCGCTATTTAAAGTAAGTAGGAAAGTAGGTATTTATTTTGCAATTTGGTTCACAATTAAGTTCTTTTGCACGTCAAAACTTTTTATCCCGAGTGCAAGAAACGCAACAGTTAGCCTTTTGTAACCCCCTTAGGGCACACGGGATACGTCTTTCACTTTTCGTTAAAAAAAACACGATACGCCTGGACGGATAGATGTTCACATTGAATACGGAATCGTGTTTTTTCACGATTCGTCAAAATATTTACAATAGATTTTCAAACGTGATTTTTAACTTATGATTTTGAAAAGACGTATCCGTAATTTTTCACGATTCGTGAAGCGTGTGAACACTGTGAACATGGGCATTTAAAAAGCATTGCTCCCGTCAAAAAAAAAATAACGAATCGTGAAAAAAAACGATACGTTCAAAAACACGATTCGTCTTCGTGTGAATAAGCTCTTAGGGAGAGATTGAACTTACCTGACTTTAAGATTGTGTAACACCGCTGGTTCGTGCAAGTACGAGAGTGAAGTGAGGTCATTCTGGCCAATCAGCAATGAGGGGTTGCAGAGATGGGGCATCTGTTTCTCATCTTTGATCTGTGCAAACAAATAAATATACATAAATAACATCCTGCCCGTGCCCGTCACAACATATGGAGCCTGGTTCACCAGTTTAAGGGTAGCTCCCCAATGCCCGCATTGCACAGGTCGCCCGAGCCAAGTCTGTGCGTCACCTCGTTTCACGGGTGACCCTCCCTAGGCGCCACCCTGACTTAAGGCCTCTCAAGTCGGGGTACCCGGGGATGGGCCGGTCAATAGCCATAAGGCTAGCACCGGCTCATCCTAATCGGGTGTGAAGGAAAAACCGGGTGAGTTTAGTGGGTAGTGGACGCTTCAGTCTCGAGTCCCACACACGGCCGCGGGTCTAGCTAGCCTGCGGTTATAGTGCATAAATGCATTATCCTCCGAGAAAAAAAATAGGGTAGTCTGACGTGCTGCCAACTACAAAAATTTTTAAAATTATTATAGAAGTTACCTTAATCTGTTTGATCTCTCCGGAATCATCTAGTTTCACAATGAGCACCCCGGAGCGATAGTCTGATGTGACCGTGGCGCTCTCCCACACGGTGTCCGGATGCTCCACCCATATCCGGGCATCCTGTAAGAAAATATTACTAATATTATTCTTCAATGACCAACTTACATATCACAAAGTAAGAAACATATTCCTGTAATTTTTCTGTAACCCTTGTTGGAAATAGACTATGTAATTAATATGATAATATAAATTTTTTCAACTGAATGTTAAGTGGGATTTTCAAAGAAAGATAGTCATTAGTAAATGGTGTGCTAGTTTATTGTTTTTTGTGTATTAGAACCACCCCCTATTCTATCTTTCTACTTGCACTGCTCTTGCACAATAGTGATTGTTAGAGAATGCTTGGGCCGAGATATTGCAGTCCAGGGTTCAATTCCCGGGTTGAGCTAACTTAGTTTTGGTTTTTTTGGACACAGCTCGGTTTGTGATCACCAAACCGCATTTGGGAAGCGTGTTGATTAAGCCAGTAGGTATTCTTATCCTGTATTGGATGGATGCTTTTAAAGAATTACTAATTACAAAAGAGGATAAATAAATTCATAATTAATTATGTTAAAGACATTATGAATAAGATTTCTTTGCCCATATAATGTTAAAACTAAAACAAAAATCTCTGCTTATTAAATGACAAAAAAAAACAAAAATAATACAGTTGTAAAAAATAATTTAATCTTGGCAACATTTCATGAAAACTATAAAAATAAGGCTGTATGGGAGAAAAACCCAAACAATTTAATTAATAAGAAAAAATCTTTTTAAATTTTTATGTAAGTTGTATTTGGTTGCTTAACTCAAAATTGTCTAAATATTAAAGTATGATTTACCAATATTACACGTACCAATAAAACTTTTAAAACCATCTTTTTTGTACAAAAAATAAGCCGCTAAACTTATTATCTATTCAGTCAAGCAATAGAAAAACATTATAGTGCCTCTGGCCAGAACAAGTTACTTTTGAGGGTTACCAAAGCAGTCAAAAATTCAAAATCATACATTTTATAGAAAATAAATAAAGAAATGGTGTAATAGTATGACATCATGTTATTTTAAAGGTTTGTTACACCTGTATACATTTAAAGGTCTTGGATAAATAGATTCAAGCTGCCACTTGAAAATATTTCAGTACCAAATTAATTAGCCCTGGCTACAAGACTAAAATGGAAACTACCACAATATATTTTAAAATTGTTGCCTATGATCATATTTAATCATACGAGTGGTCATTTCACTCAGGCACGATGCATGGTACCATAAAATTATGCAAGTTTCTTTAAGGCCTAATACGACGCCATTGACATTTGCTCATTTTGCTGCAAGTCGCGCGCCATCTATTGTCATGTACGTACCTTTGCATACGTCACGGGCACAAGCGTAACACAGAGTACAATATTAATAGAGAGGGCATTATTGCTTTTCCAATTTAATTTTTTATACAAAAATAAATTATACTATGCATGATGTATGTAGGCGTGCTAGGTAAGATGGAGGACTTTCCCGCGTGATCACTTTTGAAAAAATATTCCATGCACGCGCATCGTGACTTCTTAGGAGCGGCGCTTGTAAACGTGATAGTCAAAAGTCAAAAAATATCTTTATTCATATAGGCATTCTTAGAAGCACTTACGAATCGTCAAAAACTAAAATATTCAAGTATAAAAGTAGTTTACATAAAAATACATATAATATATTTCGATACATACAATATACTAATAAATATACATAGATGTAATAGATTCTACCACCGGTTCGGAATGCTGTCATCTAGTCGAGAAGTCACCGGCAAGAAACTCGCTAGTTACCATTTTCATCGCCATGTTTGTTCACAATTTGTTTGTTACAATTACTGATTAGTTTTAGAATACCAAGCCATACAGTATAAAGAATGAGACTATAATCGAGAAAAATCCGTGAGCCCTGGAAGACCAGTGCCCAAAGGTGGCACCTGCAGCACAAGTATGACGTATGTGCCAGCCGTAGTTTCACTCAACCATATAAGAGGGAATGTAACCACCGGACACATAGCGCCACCACCCCAAGCACATTTTAGCGAGCATGACCGCCAAGGTTACAAACTCTTCAGGATTCTTTGAATGAAAAATAAATTTAATTTTTACTGAATTATAACATTTAATGTGTTACTGTATAATACTGCGATAATATAATAATACTGCACAGGATTTTAGCCATAAGGGTGATCACGCGCGGGTGACCGCGAATACCGCGATCGTACTATACAGCGTGGAATTTTAGTCGTTGTTTTCCTGCAGTAAAATGATTCTATCTTAGTAGTAAAATAGATGAATAAAGTTTTTTTTAGTTAAATCAAAAGTTTTACTATTATGATAGACGAAACTCGAACCAATAGTACTAGCTGCGTTGCGGAGGGCAGGGACTGTTTACCGGTATGAATAACGGTATAGTTTTTTTCTGTATGACGTCATTTAAATATATTTTGATACTGTTAAATTCCAGTACAGAATTTTTTTTTGGTACTGTAAAATTGTTGTAGTATAAACATTTTTGTACAACAATTTTTTAACTGTTATTTATATTAAAATACTGAAATTTTGTAATGGCTTAAATGGAGAGACACGGGGGTACTTCTAGCTTAGTTAGCTAGTTAGTTGATTTCAGTCCTCTCACGCGTCCGCTCGCACCGGTCTGTATATTGAACAATGGATCACAAGAACAGAGGCTGAAGCAAAGCATTTGTCGCGCTTTTCAACGTAAGTTTTAATTTATCTATTTGACATTAAACTTAGGTACCTACCTATCTAAAGGTAAGTATATCTTTCAATGGCAGTTACACTCGATAGATATTGAACTACCTACTTAGCTGCTTAGTGCTTACTTAACGACGATAAGTGCTAGATAGGGAATAAGATCATAAAGCAAGCATTGGTGTAAGTACTGGTAAGTAAAGTCAGATATTCAGTTCGTGCTATGATGTAGGGTAGAGGCTCCTTATATCGGCCCCCTCCTAATATCGGCCGTCTAGAGAAAATGCGCCATAACTTAAAAGAATGTCCTAAAATCATAATTGTTTTTATGCAAATAGCAGCTGTATACCCTTACGCTTAACCTCCCTTAATTTTTTATGAATATCTCAAAATTTGAACGAATGATAGGCAAAAAAGTGCAGGAGGTACGGACGTGCGTCGTTTTGCGGCATTTTCA
This sequence comes from Mecyna flavalis, assembly GCA_949319885.1. Taxonomy (NCBI): domain Eukaryota; kingdom Metazoa; phylum Arthropoda; class Insecta; order Lepidoptera; family Crambidae; genus Mecyna; species Mecyna flavalis. Next base: position 5,924,353 of record OX439420.1, on the reverse strand, counting down.
GGTCAAATTCGTGAATCGAATCATTACGTTGAGAAGTATTTAAATTGTAATAAACATACCAAAGTTATTTTATTTTATTTCTTCTTAAAGATAAAGAGTCAAGGTACCGTTTAGGTAGTATATTTTAAAAGAACAACGCAAGAAGTTGTATGGGCTCTGTCCCCAACTCCCCACCCACCAACAGACTTGGCACTAGTTTTAATATTATTATGACATTCCTTAAAAAGACAAATAACCATTTTTAATCCAAAAAATGACGGGGTATTCAAAAACAATAAAAACGTCCTTATGCCGAACGCCTAAGAATCAGAATTGCGCTGTAAGTGTCTAGCTTCAAGTAGACTCGACTGTAAAATATTTTTTAAGATTATATTTTATTGAAGACTTTTATTTAGGCCAGGGGGGTTACTCTTGATCGCCTGCACATTATTTTCACAATTTACTATGTCAAAAAAATACTTGAAAAATACAACATTCAAATTCGATTTGCGTGAAATCCCCATTCCTACGGGGGATGTCGTCATACAAAAAAAATATCAGTATGGCAAGAGGTATAAATAGAGATACGTTTGAAATCTGTTGGTGGGTGGGGACGCGCCTTTGCATGGTCCTTTGTTTATTTTTTTTATTTAATAATTGCGTGGCCGAGATAAGGGATTAGTATGATCGACAAATCTCAATATCGGCAGAGTGGTCGATATTGAGATTTGTCTATCGCAATTAGAAATCCTAATGTCGGCTGCCTGATATTCTTTGTGCGCCAGCTATGCGAAAGAGTTGATGAGTGATGTCGAAGAAGAAGATAAAAATATTGTATCAACAATGTTAATGTTAACTTTGCTATACAGTAACACATTAAAATATTGTTATAATTCAGTAAAATTAAATTTATTTTTCATTCAAAGAATCCTGAAGAGTCTGTAACCTTGGCGGTCATGCTCGCTAAAATGTGCTTGGGGTGGTGGCGTTATGTGTCGGGTGGTTACATTCCCTCTAATATGGTTGAGTGAAATTATGGCTGGCACATACGTCATACTTGTGCTGCAGGTGCCACCTTTGGGCACTGGTCTTCCAGGGCTCACGGATTTTTCTAGATTATAGTCTCATTCTTATACTTTATACTGTATGGCTTGGTATTCTAAAACTAATCAGTAATTGTAACAAACAAATTGTAAACAAACATGGCGATGAAAAAGAGTAACTGTCGAGTTTCTTGCCGGTTCTTCTCGGCAGATGACTGCATTCCGAAGCCGGTGGTAGAGTCACTCTGTAATTGACGATTCATAAATACTTGATAGAAGTTTACATGAATAAAGAATATTTTGATTTTGATTGATTGGATGTGACGTATGCCCCAAATGGTTTCATGTATACACTTAAAAATATATTGCCATCACTGTCTGAAGATAACTTTACCTATTATGTAATGTTTTTGGTAAATTTCCCTCCTATGGGATCCCCTCTGCAGTTTGTGCCTGAATCATGGATTTCCTGACTGAACGTCGCATCAGAGTAATTCATGATGGGTACTATCGAGGTCACCCGCGCGTGATCACCCTTAAAGCTAAAATCCTGTGCAGTATTTTCACGTTTAAAAGCGCCGCTCCTAAGAAGTCACGATGCGCGTGCACGGTATATTTTTCTAAAAGTGATCACGCGCGGGAGACCTCGATCGTACACCTCCGACTCACTTGCAATAAATGCTGGCTTCCCTCAGTGATCTGTGCTTTTAGCTACACTCTTTCTACTGCACATCGATTATATTGTTAGCTACGTCCGAGATTCTGTCGAGGGATACTTGTCGTACACGTGCAAGTAGAGGTGAAACTGAGGCTTTAGGATCTAACATGGTGGACAAATTGAATCAGACCCTTCAAATTGTCTCAGACTCAACCCCACCAAAACGCTGGCTTGTATATTTTCCACAAAAAAGAGTGGTTTTGGGCTGGCTACCACTTTTCGTGGCGTATCCGTTCTTCTATCTGACCGACTACAGCTCTTAGGTATGGAATTATCTTCCAACCTTAACTTCGGGAGCTATATAGAGTCCGTAGCAGTAACTGCTTATAAAAAGATTGGCATCCTTTCAAGAACCATACGCTACTTGATTGCGAAAAAGCTCCTTACCCTTTATAGAGCTCAAGTCCGTTCCTGCATGGAATATGCTACCATATTTGGGATAGTTCTGTTTAATGCCAGCTGGCTGCCTTGAACTCTATTGAGCGGCATGCGAAGAGGATTTTCGGCGATGATGCTTTGGTCGAGAACTTGCAAAGCCTCGCTCATCGTAGGAAGATTGATTGCCTACCCGTCTGTTACAGGCTCTACTTTGGTGAATGTGCTGCTCGGCTGTACGATATGGTTCTACCAGCTCCGTTCCATCACCGAACGACTTGACTCGGTCAGAGACTCCAATCCTTATACTGCGAAAATGCCGCGCTTACGAACTAAATGATCTGCTTCATCTTTTTTGATACGGACTGCGCAAGTTTCTCTCTTTACCTGGGTCTGCCTTTCCTGACCATTATAATCTTGGTGCTCTTCAAGGCAAGAATTTACAGGCCTTTCCTAAGCAAGCGCGCTCCAACGTAGACCGCATAGATGTTTAACATCAGGCTACTTTGTGATCAAGTCTTAGTGATGGCATAGTAAATATATTTAAAGAAAAAAATCGTAAATTATTTTTAAAAGACGTATTTATAATAGAGTTAAATAAAATATGGTTTGAAAATAAATAAATGTTATAATACTTTGATTTTTTACTTTTTGATCAAATTTTTTCCCTTTGAAAAGGTATTCCGATATTATGGTTATAGGCGGCGGATATTTGGGTGCTAAAGGCCGATATTAGGGGAAATCGGCAAGTTCGGAAACAAACATCTATATATTCAAATCTAACAAAGAATTCGTTATTTCGCGAATGTAATAATGGAGTTTCATTATCCCTTTACCTAAAAAAGTAGTTGAAAGAAAGCAAAAGTTATTAATGTAAAAATTATAAGCACTGAAAGGTCAAAAAATGTTGGGCCGATATTTGGTGCCTCCACCCTATGTTGATACGTATATGTAAAAGTATGTATGTATGTATGTAGGTAGGTAATGTAAGTATGTTTAAAGAAATAATAATTACTTATAAACTTTTAAATAAAAGTAAAACGTTATAATTTGGGTATTACTCGTCCGCCGGATGAAAGAAAAACAATCGCGATCGCCAACCTGTCGGCGCGTGTTCCGTAAATCCTAATCCTTTCCCGCCCGCCGCGGCCCCTCGCGCGAGCGGCACCGCGGGGCGCGGGCGCGCGCACTCATCATTTCAGTATCAGCAATAAAATTATTTTTAAATAACTGTATAAACGACTGAAATCTGTACCGAAATTCAATGGGTATAGAATTTTAGTACTGATATTTTTACTGGTACTATAACGATATTTTATACCGGTAAGCAGTCCCTGGCGGAGGGTCACCGGCAGGGGTCATTGCGATACCTCCAATGAACACTACGCTAACTCAAAATTTGCCATTTTTCGTTTTTTATAGAAATCGACCCACTTTTTTACTAATATTATGCCCCCAAATTTTCATGACAATATCTTTAAAAACAAAAAAGTTTTGAGATTTACATAACGCCAAGTAAAGGTACTTTCTTCAATTACGGGGTGGACAAGCCGCTGTCTTAATATAGCGGTGTGTATTCGGCTAGCGCGACTGCCGGCCCGCGGGAGATACGCCGCCAACTAGGAGTTGGCGGGGTGTTGCGCGGGAAAGTATTTGTTCATGTGACAGTTAGCGGTGTGTGTCGCCCGTTGAATGCACTTTTGAACAAATAATTATATAACGTAGTGTAAATCAGAGTTAAACATTACTAAGTTTAATAATTTTCACTAACTTGTAGTAAATTAAAATCGAAATTAGCTGCATGAAATGCTACAATTATAATACAAGAGTTTTGTTTTCTAGTATAAAACGAACCGCTTAGCCCTTCGTCCATATTGGTAACTAAGCTTATGTAACTAGTTACAAAATATATTTTTTTTGCTGTTTGGTAACTACCTAGTTGTGGAAGAAGAATAATTTTTCCATTTTTGTAACTTTTTGCTATCTATTATGAACGTTAAATGTTTGTGACTGGCCACTTCTATCGGAAAATAATTATTAGTATAATGAGTTACAGTCATTTATAATGATTGTTTATTATACTATGTGTTGGGTGTCAAGGAAACCAAATATTAATAATTGTGAATTTTATTAGTTATGGAGGAAACGATTGTTTTTCATATTTTTATTGGCTGATTAAAATGACGTTAGAATTTTGACGAAAAAGTACTTGCACTTTTGATTTTTTTTTACTTTACCATTCACAGCTAGATTGTTATTACCCAAAAATAGTACCATTGTTTTTTGCCATCCTCCAAAACCAAGACAAGAAAAAAAAATCCTTTACAAATAATCAAAACTAAATTTCCTCTCTGAAAACGACGTAAAATGCTTGTTGCTTTTGAAGATTTGCTTTTAATGGCATTCAGAAACCATATCCTCAAACAGATGTAAAAGATTGTTTTAACCACTTTAGTCAAAGTCTTTTTAAAAAAGCGGAACAGCTAAGTATCGAGCCAGCTCAGAGGCGGCATGTTGCAAGATGTGCAGGTTTGGCCCAATGGCTTATAAAATATATTAGCTGATCTAATAGCACAATTAAATTTTTACTTCGATCGTAACTGGCTACAAGATTCATTAAAATCTGGTGTTGTGAAGGGGAACAGTTAAACAGTATTAAGGATGGCAGCCATTTGGAAGGATGGCATGCTAGAATTAATCGTTTTGTGGAAAATAATAACCCATCCATCGCATAAGTGTTGGGCATTCTAATGAAGGAAACAAAAATTTAATAAATAAATTCAGCAGTTAAAAACGACAAAATACCAAATAATTATCATGATATTGACACAGAAATAAGTGCAACTATTCAGCAATTAAAATTTAAGATATTACAGTAGGCCACTGCCTAAAATTTTTCTAAGTATTAATAAATGATTTAAAAGTGTTTTGCATAGTACGTTTTAATTCAAATCAACTACACCGAGCCAGTTGTATATCACAACAATCCCACATCATATCGGGATTTTTTGCACAATGTCTCGGGTTACTATAATGGAAATAATTTAATCTACGAAGTGGAAAAATAATTCTTCCCTCACAACTACTTAAAACACCAACGAAAAAATAATATTTTTTGGAACTGGTTACATAAGCTTAGTTACCAATATGGACGAAAGGCCGCTAAGTAATGACACAGTTAAGATACTCTACGCTATTTATTTGTTAGCGGCTTGTATAACGGCTCAACGATTTTAGGCTTATCCTACTACAAAACGCTAACTTTTCTTTTTCATAAATTACGATCTTATTATAATAAAAACATTGTTCAAAATACTCTAAATTGGTAATGAAGTCGATTTTAAATGTAATTATTAATTTTATTTTATGTAGTATACATTTAATTTATTATTTTGTAGCCTGTAATATTCCCGAATATATTCCGCTAACTTAGGATTGGCGGAGTGTATCCCGATCTTAAATTAGAGCTTTCTGCGTTACATCCCGCTAAGTGAGGCTAATTAAAAAACCCATAAGTTTTTTTAAATGTTACTATGCGGATCGTAAGCATCAGTAAATTAGTTACTCACACAAAAAATATCAAGAAAATAACTACAAAAATAAAGATTTTATCAACTTTTTTCTTTCAAGAGCTCCTCCTGTAAACCTGCACTTTTGAAGTTAGCGTAGTGTTCATTGGAGGTATGCACTTCGCGTTTATCAAAAAAATGATAAATTACTATTTACTAACATTTAGTTTCCATTTTCCCATCAAACTCTAAAAAAAATTCAAAAAAAAAGTAAAAAAAAAAATAATTATAAAAAAAACTTGCAAAAATCGATAGTACTACTGAAGGTGAAGCGTTATGCTGCGGGAAAACAACGACTAAAAAACACGCAGTATATCATATAATTATTTATTATAAATTCTGTAAATTTTACGTTATCGTCGCTTAGAATAATTAAATTATTATATTTTAGCTACGACGTCATAGCAACAGCTAGAGTTTTTAACCGATATTAGGTCTTATTTGCGTACCGCAAATTTTTCTTTCGAGTGTTGATTTTTTAAAGTAAGGTAAGTCCATATGGGACTTTTTACATTGAAAAGGAAATCATTCAGGCTCTCCATACATTTTAGCCCTTTTTTCAAAGTGCCGGCCAACAAAAAATAATGGTACATATCGTTAGAACTAGCCATTTCAAGCAATACTTATTATGGCACGGAAGTTATGGGATCGCTCCAAAGTCGAAACCAACTTTTTCATATATTTAATGATTGCTGAAAGTGCTGGAAAACATAAAACTATCTTTGATATGGCTATATAACTAATCTTATCAGACGTCACCACATCGGAAAACTGGCCAATTTCAAGGTCATACCGGGGGGCCAGTCTCACGGCTCAACACTGTCAACTTGTCAGGGATCTGTGCGACGTGCGTTAAGCCTAAACAGGACCCACTGTGCACCGGAGTAGACAGTGAACCAGTCCAGAGCCACTAGGATAGGATTCAAGCTGCCATGACCGAAGCGGCAAAAAGAGTGGACGTAAGCTTGACAAGGAGACTTGTTGGTGAAACGACTTAGAACCCGTGGAGATTCGGGGTAAGAAAGAACTCTTCAAAAAGTGGAAAGTGTCCCAATCTCTTTTAGACTGCGATTCTTACAGAGCTGCTAAGAAAGCTGTAGCTAGAGGTAGGCAATACCTAAGAGGTGTACTATGGGTCAGAACAAGTGCCCCCGTAGTCCACCCAGGTGAACTTGCTAGGTGTACTACGGATCAGGAACGCCAATTGCAACCACAAAATGATAAGCTGAAATCATCTGAGGGGCGGAAGTTTATTTACCCTAGAATGTAGCAAATTCTAGGGCCCAACCACACAGGACACTACCAAACGCCGCTGTGTAAAAGACCTTCATGGTATTCTGTTATGCGAGGACCACGTGGTGAATAGTCATTTGCCACCTCTGTACTATTACTACTCTGTGCATTATTTGGTTCGGTCTCAGAATAAGGACTATAGTCCTTATTCTGAGGGTTCGGTTGCAATAATATTTATTTTTTTAGAGTTTATTACTTTACCGCTTAGATACTTAACCCGGCGGGACACAGGTTGGGTCAAAATGACCCATTCGAATGTAGAATACCCTCTATATTATTTTCCAGAATAGTTATAGTGCCAACTTTTTCAGTAGCTGGAGGTAGTGCGAAATTACATTCGTTTTGAACCAGCCCTCAATCGACGTTTAATACTGGCGAGATATACACGCGTTCAAAGTTGACAACGGGTAAATATGACCCACCTATGTCTTAACGTAATAAATTCGTGCCATTCGTTTCTTTGTGATATTATATTAATAACTCGTTCTTTTTGCAGATTTTATTTGACCATGGCTTCTGAGGAGCGTTAACAACGAAATATATTAGCTATTTTGGAAGAACCTAATTCGGACTGCAGCGAGGACTCGGTGGAATCTGATGATCAAGACAATCTGAGTCAACGGACATTTTTTGCTTTGCTTAACATAGCTGGAATAAATTCAATGGTTATTCACCATCTTTACACGGGTGATAAGAAAGCTAGACGAAAATTTATAAAGGCTTTGGGTCTAGGACTAATTAGCGAGCATTTGAGCGTCCGTAAAAATGTACCCGAATTACCACGTGGATTACGTAAGAGACTCCGAAGTTTTGGTGGTGAATCTTCTGCAGAACCACTAGCTAAAGTTCCAGGTGCTCGAAGACGAAAAGATCGTAAGACAACGCACAACTGCAAAGCTTGTCATGCATTTATTTGCCCTGAACACTCCATTTTGTATTGCGTTAATTGCTCAAACTTGATGACCGATAGCGACAAAATTTTGGGTCAATATTAAAAAAAATATTGTTTGCTTAATTGTCCTAACTGTATATTTTTGATTCGTGTATATTTTTTCAAAATTATGTCATTTACTAATTTGTTAATGTGAAAAAAATATCAAACACTGATTTTGTAAAACATTTCAGGGTGTATTGAAGAAACACCATTAAACATTACTCATTGGTTAATACTGTTTTTTTTTTTTTTTTTAAATACAAACTACACCTTTTATTTATTCCAAAAACCCCTTAATCCTACATTTTTAACTCCAAAACAAAAGGTTGTGCCCAATTTCAAAAACGGGTCAATTTGACCCAACCTGTGTTCTCGTGTTCGACTTAGTAACCTGTGTTCCGCCGGGTTAATATTTTTTGGGTTTTCCTCCCATGTTACATTCTAAAATCACATAAATGCACGCAACGATATTTTAAATAAAATCTTTGACCGCATTTAGGATTTGACAAGCAACAATTACTGTCACCTTATAGACCGACAAACTTATCTGTTCACTACGGTCGGTTTAGTACTTCCATAAAATATCGTTTTAGAGTACATTTCACGTAGTTCCAATTTTGGCCACCGGAACAGATAAGTTTGTCAGTCTATACATAAGTCATCATAGTGCCTGATAATTTAAAATATCAAACTTTTCTTTCTGTGTGTTATGTAAAATTATTTAGGCGGTTTTATTAAACATTAATTAAATAAATAATAAGGGTCAATCAACTTTTAAATGTCGTCAGGTAGAAAATTTGCCATTTTATTTTATAATTTCGTTTTCCACTTTTTTTTATTTTAGTATACAGAAAAAATATTATTTATTACAATTTGACATAGAGCAGCGCACAGTTGATTTAAATAGAGCACTTTTAACTAAAAATTCTAACGAACCACGTGAAATCTGTCTCCTGGACCACTAACCTAAAATGGTTTTTAAACAATGCAAATATTATTTAAGAATAAAATAACCAGTTTGGTTATAAAATTTATATGATGTATTATAAGTTTACATGTATAAAAAAATCAAATAACGCATAACCTATGAAATATTATTGTTTAATTTGTCCCCAAGACAACTATTGTCTCATACGCAAATCAACTTTTCAATAAAACAGGAAATAATGATAACTAAGCAACACAATAATATGTATCAATTTATTTTGAATTGTAGTCATTGATCTGTAAAAGCTCCATGAACAAAGTATATTTTATAAAGTAAAACGATATGACTAAGTGTTTTTCATCATAGGGACAATTTAGTTGTCCAATTGACACATTTGGTTGTCCAAAGGAAAAATATATGACGAAGCGTTGAACTTTATAGGAAGGGATTATTAATGAAACAGGTTTCTTAAAGAAAGTATCAAAAGTATTATATTTAGGTATTAAAGGTTATTCCTAAAGCATTAGGATTCTCAATAACGCTAATAAATTTCAAACGTAATCAACATCCTTACAAATTATAGCAGTCTTTTTAATCAATTACATAGTTAACTTTCCTTACATTTATTAACTTAATATCGCAGTCTTCAATAAAAGTCTCATTATGACAAAATAATACTATGCATCACATCTTTATGTGGATCACAATAGGCTAACCTTTTGGTAACTTCCAGTAGCGTTTTCATTATTCGTATCAATGTTTTGTTTTTATGACCTGAAAAGAGTGAGACGATTTTTCACTCTTTCAGCTTTGTCTCTTATACAAGCCACAAGTTCGCCCGTGTGTGCTCTCATCTCTGGGATGGTTCCGCCAAGTACTTATTGGAGGCCCTCGACAAGTTGCAGCGACGTGCTATCTGTATTGTCGGTGATCAAAAGGTGACTAAGACCCTAGAACCTCTTCAGCTACGTAGAGACGTTGCCAGTCTGAGTGTTCTCTACCGTCTCTATAATGGGGAATGTTCTGAAGAGTTATTCCAACTCATTCCGTCCTCTCCTTTCCACTCCCGAACAACACGCGCCGAACTGCGTTGCCATCCGCATACCATCCAGACACTGGTGGCCCGTACCAAGAGGTACATAGTTCCTCTTTTTTACCTCGTGCCATTAGGTCATGGAATGCCCTTCCGGCTTACGTGTTTCCTTCCTCCTATAATCCTGGGCTTTTAAAGCGGGGCGTGAAGCGGCATCTTAGCAGGCCTTCAAGGTGAGGGTGACTGGCTTAATGGGTACTATGTTCTATTGAGCCAGTCAACCTTATATTTGGACCTCACATCCACTTACCATCAGGTGGAGTGAGGTAATCCATAATAATAAAAAATGATAGCTTTCCCTTTTCTGTCTCTTCCGTTCAGCCAACTTTTCTGGGTTCGCTTTAAGTCTCTCCCTATACCGTCTTGACATTTCTTTTTCCGACAATCCCATACTCTAAAAATAAAAACAGTTAGTTAAAGCAACCCATAAATGCCCCACTGCGGTGCACGGGTCTCCCTCTGCTATCTACAGAGCTGAGAGGGTCTAAACCTTAATCCACACGCGCTGGCCCAATGCGGGTTGGTGGATCTGACACGCACGTCTATACATTGGTACTGCCCGGAATCGAATCAGGGATCCTCGAATTGAGAGTTCTAAGCCACCAGCGCTTAAAAATATTTACAAAAACCATGAAAAACACTTAAATTTCCTTGTTTTAAATCTTTTAGGAATCCTTTTGCATTATATTTGTCTCCTAGACAACCAAACTGTCCTAGGGACAACCAATTTCGTTGTCCAAGTGACTGGTTGTCCGAGGGACATTTACGCAATTTTGAGCTGCCTACTAAATACTAATGCGTTTTTGTGATTTTCCTCATCGTAAGATTTAAATAAAGATATAATAGAATTTGCTGCATAATAATTTAATACAACATTTCAATTACTTACGTAAATCCGACGGTGGTCCGATGGACTGACAATAAACACACGCACTCCCTCACACAAAACTCGGCCGGCTGACGCCGCGATGGTTGGTGAAATCAAGATGGCGGTAGGTCGTGTCGATCGGCGATGATCGGATTATGTTCAGCTTGTCACCTTGGACGCATCAACGCCATCATGTTTTGAATTTTCAGGTAATTCTCGGTTGTCCGGGTGACTTCAAGATTGTAGGGGACCAAAATTAAATGTACAAAAATCGTATTTTAAGTAAATTAAATAAGTACTCCAATTGTTTTCTTGTTAATTTAGATTCATATAAATAATTTTGAATAATTTATATGAATTGCCTAATAGTGTTTTTTTTCGTTAGACAAAGTTTTGTGATGCACTGTTAGTCGGGGACACTCAGTAATACCGTTTTTATACCCTTTTTGTCATTTGGACAACCAAATATCAACGGATAAATTACAAAAAAATTAATAGCTATTTTAATAATAGGTTTGTTAATGTCAATATTAATGGAAAATACACATTTGCAACAAATATTTTATATAGATATTTTAAAATCGGCCAGGGACAGGGTAATGTTGCCGTCGTACATTTAAAAGTTGATCGACCCATAAACAGTCTGCTCCAAAATGAAGCAAGCGAGCATCTTCGGAATCACAATGCAAATATTTTTATATATAAGAATAACTTTTTCTCTAGTAATATTCACCTTGTTTTGGGAGCAGAAAATTCTACATATTTTGTGACAGATCATTTTATAAAGTTATGTTTATTTATTGTAAATTGATTTATTTGAAATTCTAAAAAGACCAGCATCTTCTACAAGAAACAAGCTTACTTTTAAAGGTAGATTTAGTACATGTAAGTATTTCAGGTCAAGGTATAATTGAACCAAAAACATTAAATTTTGCCGTTTCACTTCGTAGTCGCCTTAAATAATTCATGAGGTAGGCACAGAATCATTTCAAGCATAGTGACACAGATAGTAAAAGTGCTCCAATATTTTTGATTAATAACGCATACTAATCATCTTAAATTCCTTTGTCCGGGAAAGTGAACTGTAAAAAAGATGCGTGCTTCCGAATTCCAAATTCAAAACGAGTAATTAGTGCCTCATAGAAACAAAATACAATCAAAACATAAGTGTGCTAAAAATTACCTTTGTGTATAACTCCTTCGTAGTCATTTTCTTTTAATTATACGTCCAAAATAATACTGTTACAGCATTCACATTATTTAACTACAAGCTCGGAACTTTTATTATACATTTTAGAAGTAAGGTAGATTCGAAATTACTAATTTCTTCAACACGAAACCTCACGAAACGTCACTGATTGTTTGGGACAGTGTTATCAGCTGATTTATCAATAAGTCATAGTCTGGTTAAAAGGTGACTGTGTAATGAATTCGCTCTCAATGCAAATCTTTTCCTGGTTCCCACTAGGAAATGGGATTCCAATGATACATAATTAACATAATAGATCACAAAAAACATCTAACAATACGGAAAGTAGGGAAAGTGCTTATCATAAAGTTCCCACGGGTGTTGCCATGGCTAAATACGTCGAAAATAGGTCAAACTTACGTTACATTTTACGTAAACTTACGAACTTTGACATTTCTTTATTTAAAGAGAACATTTTTTTTGTTGAATTAAATAATTACATTTAATTCCATATCTTAGTTGGTTGTTAGTAATTAAGTAAAATACTTTTCTTGCTTACATTTCAGAAAACAAAATTGTAAACGAATGTTACTAAGATATTATTCCATTATCTTTCTTCATCCCTTATTCCCATATCTTAAAGTCGTTTTAATGCCTTCTGCGCTGCTGCCTTTAATTTTATCAATCAGATCTTTTAATTTGTTGTTGCTTTTACTTTTGATTAACACTTCTGACCTCCGTGGAACAGTGGCTCTCCACTCGGGTATAAAAACACGAAGGTCATGGATTTGATTCCCGCCTTGGGTCTAGTTGGTGGTAGGGCTTTTTCAGAGTCCGACTGGCAAGCTACCACCCCCACAGGTGAAATCTGCTCCCTAAACAGCAGTGGCTGTGTTCCGGCAATATTAATGTGGGAGCCAGTACACTTGAAATCGGAGGCTCGAAGATCACTGAGTCTACAGTCTGGCAGCACATTGAGCGACGCTGCTGAAGTGTCCCTCAATAGAATAGGCCGCAGTGACCGACCATCAGGTGGGCTGAGTGCCTGTCTGCCAACTGACCTAGTATAAAAAAAAACTATATCTATACTAATATAATATTATAGAGAAGAATTATTGATTGCTTGTTCGTTTGTTTGTATTGAATAGGCTCCGAAACTACTGAACCGATTTGAATAATTCTTTTACTTTTGAAAAGCTTCACTATCCCCGGTCGACATAGGGTACTTCTGATCCCGGAAATGTGCGGGGAAGGGGAGGATATTTGAAAAAAGAAATTACGCGTGGGTGAAACCGCGCGCGGAAGGCTAGTTAAAGATAAAGAGATTCCACCACTAGCATTTTTTTAACTCAGGATAATGTCTTCGGTTAGTGAATAAGAAAACCCAAGTTACATTACATAATATTTATTCCACTACTTTTATACAAGTGTCCAGCCTTTAAATTTTATTACCTTACTCAGTTAAACAGAGAAGCTTTTAATTTCACATTATTTATAAAATGAAGTCCGTTACAATATCGAGTCTCAGTTCAGTTGGTTTCATTGCCGTCAATAGCCGTCCTGGGTTCACTATCTTGGTCTTCACTTGTTTTCTTGAGAGGGGAACCAGGCTTGGCAGGCTTCTGTGGCGATCTCGCAGAGGGCTGTGAAAGTTTTGCCTCTGGAGTCGTAGTCTGAAATTGAATAAATCATAAGAAAGGTAGCCTTAAGAGTTCCAAGGACTGGTTAAGCACATCTGGTGTAACTGTAAGCCGTGTGAGTTATATAATTTATTAATTAGGGAGAGTGACCCACGCCAGTAACCCAACTAATTGTAAGAGCCACTAAGGCATATTACAATTAAAAGACACTTTATAAGATCTTTTAACTTTTCTGTTTAGAAGTGTCTGTAGACACGTTTACGAAAGAAACCTTAAGTTCAACCACTATTCAGGCCCAAAGCAGCAATGGGTTCAATACCTGTTTTAAAGATCACAGGAAAAATTAATGACTATTATTTTGATATATTGATGAATTGTATAGTATTTTCCGATTCCTCCATTTAAGCCTCCTTAGATAAATTAATTAAACATAAAATTATCCCTGTCATTGATTAGTAGGTACACTCTCTTACTAACCAGAAGGTCCCCGCTTTCCAAACATGATACCGTTCATGGGTGCGTTCTTATAGTTGGCTTCGCTGAACTGCACGAGGGAAAGCAGGACTACTAACGCGCAGACCACGGCGACAGTAATCCTCATCATGTTTCCGGCCATCTGAGGAAAATATAAAAGAAATAAGCTCATAATCCTTTTAAAATGATTGCGTTTCATACCCCTATGGTGGCGCATGTTGCACAGCACGACTAGCTCTTCTAACCAGTATCTAAGTTACTCTATGAGCTCTTCTTTAACACAACGGCTTTAAATCCTAGTGTCAGCTTAGCATTTAATGCTAATAATAATAAAGTGAAATCATATAGAATTTTTCTACTTACAATGGAATATGTTACTTTGAGAGAAAAGCTGTTTTAATTATTTTCCAATGTCGAATATAGAAAAGTGAAAGAAAATATTCTATTTAAAAGCGTACCTTTTTGTAATTTTTGTTTTGAGCTGGTATCCCTTTCAGCGGTGGGCTGTCAACTGATGTCACTGCAGGATTTTCGCGCGGTTTTATACCGGGAATATCAAAATGGCCGCCTCGACTGGTCAATTATTGGATTATTGGATACTGACCGCATATTGACCGATATAATAGAGCAGGGACTTTGAGGATTATAACTTAAATAAGATTATTGATACTGATGAGATGGGATGAGCTAAAGTGGTACATACGTAAACATAATAGTCATGTTAACAGCCGCAAGTAAGGCGACGTTAATTGCTTTGGAATAATTTAATTAATTTACTTAGTAAAACACACGGAGGCGGTTGTGGAACAGTACTTCTGCTACTTAGATAGTAGAGACTAGAGTATTCTTGGTGGTCATAGGCTCGAGTCTAACCTTTGGCAGACGTTTGAGAACGCCTAAACTGGGTAACATTCTTAGATAGAACCTCTTGGCATTAAACTTTTGGTTCATTAAACGAGTACCTATAAAGAAAACGTGGGCTTCTTAACTTTTAAAAGTAATAACACCATCCTACGAGACAAAAATTTCACTTCCATCATTGATAAGTAACATGGTCTAGCCGAGTTTCAGCTACGTAGTAGGTAAGTAGGTACCTAGGTGGCGGGCATAGAGAAAGCTCTATGTTGGCGGGAATCGAAGTCACGATCTCCTGGATTTATCCCGAGCTGTTTAGCTACTGACCCACAGAGACAGTCAGTTATTTTTCCTGGCTATACCAAAAGTTCTGTTCTGCTAATATAATTATACAGGGTGTTAGGTAACCCGAGGGACATATTTAAGGAGAGTGTTCAGAATCCGACTTAGAGTCGAATTCGCTATAATAAATATATCCTTAAATTTTTTCATAATTATCCTAATAATTTATGTATGCATTAACTAACTAAAAATCCCGTGTGCCGAGGGCCCGACGCCCGCCTAAGTGAAGGGGAGAGTGCCCGCACGTCCATAGATCTCTGTGGCCCGCACGTTACGCGGATTTTCAGGTTTCGACTAAGGTTATTGACAGATATTTACCAGAGTTTTTATTGATTTCTACTTATTTTGTTATATGGAAGCATGAACTATTTGGGGTTTTAATATGTCCCTCGCATTTCCTGTCATACTGTATAGATAAGACAACAAAAGCCAACAATCTACCGAAGAGATGCAGTAACCTAATTTAAAGCCTTTCAGAAACCAATCAGTTACCTTCCCAAGGGATCTTGCGCTCATTCAACAACAGTTGATCCCGTATAAAAGGGAGCGATGGTTTTACACTGCATCAGTCGTTTCATAGCTACTGCAGCTCCAAGACTTCTTTCAACTAAGTTTTATAAAAAGGTTTGCTATTCCTGTATTACAAAAAGATTATCGTGCCTGCCTTGTAATGTTAAAAAAATATCAGCTTAAAATAAATTCGAAGTGTAAGTTTAAGCAGCTTACATGGGCGTACCCAGCTTCTGCTGGCTTAGGGGGGGAGGGAGGGGGGCAAGTCAAATTTTTAGGTTGGATCGTCTGCGGCTTTTTTGTCATACACTCTACACATATACACCTACATGAAGCATTTAGGTAGGTATATGTAGTGTAGTGTGTAGGGCAAACAACCGCATAATATGATCCTAAGCTGCTTTATACTTAGGTAGTTAAATAAATAAAAGTTAATTGAGGGGTACCACTTGGTACACCCATTGCAGCTTACCTTAAACAAAAGGTGTTTTTAAGGTGTTTTAAACGTCCTATCCTGCGCCTGATCTCTCTTCGGTTGTGCTTATATTCCTATTGCATAGGTATTTAGTTGGTTGATCGAAAACTTGATTTCAAAGATGGAGGCCTTTACCCTGCAGTGTACTGTTAATAAGTTAAGAAACTTAGACAAAGTAAGTACTTTACTTAGAAGTTGAATCCAAAATGCTCATTATCTTTTCACAGAATCCAAAATGCGTGCTGTCTTCGCCGTATTCATTGTCGCCATGGTGTTCTACCTGATCCACTCCACCGAAGCAAACTACAGAAAACCACCCTTCAATGGTTCCATCTTCGGGAAGAGGGGAACTGTTGGTAAGAAAGTCTGGATATTTGGATGTTTGTTACTCAATCACGCCTAAACGGCTGAACGGATTTAGATGAAATTTGGCACACGTATAGTTCATAACCCGGATTAGGACATAGGCTATAAAATTCCTACGGGAAAAGTCTCATTCCCGCGGCATAATACTTGAAAAAGAAATTACGCGCCGGTGAAACCGCGGGCGGAAATCTAGTCATTTTAATAATTTTACGAGGTACGTAGCTAGATCTTACTTATTTCTGTTTGTGCATGGACAAACTTTGTTTTTTATGACATCAATCTGCCAACAGGCAAGCAGCCTACCTGATTGTAAATGTATCAGCCCTCTTGTGTGGGAACTGTGGGAAGGGGAATCCAGGGGAGATTAGTGGGTAGTGAGATAATTATAACTATGTATTTAGTCCCAAATCCCTCCCAGGGTCGCTGGTCTCTCTGGCCTACGGCTATGGCACTTACGAATTCTCCTGAGCAAAAAAAAGCTGGTAGTAGGATCATTCTGTAGCATAGTAGTTATGACACCATTTATTGTGCGTCTCTAAAGCCTACATATGTAAATAATTTTCTTATGATTTTCAGAATACGATTCCACAGGCAAGGCGCTGTCAGCCCTTTGTGAAATCGCATCAGAGACCTGCCAGGCATGGTACCAGACTTTGGAAAAGTAATCTGTTCACCAGTAATAAACTTATTGCCTACCATGATGCCACTTTGTTGTAATGTCGACTGTCTTTGGTATTTAGAATTTGCGTGCTATAACCACATTATCGTCTGGCCAGAAATGCTAGTAGGTAACTGCCTACTTATGTGTACGGTGGGACGGGAGAGGGTGAACAATTTATAAACCACCCGGTGGCCATCTAAGTCCATTGCTTACCTCCCTCTTAATTTATTTGAGAAACGAATCGACTTAATAGTAATCTTAATTATCTGTATTTTTAAACAAAAGTTGATTATCATTTTTTTACTTAAAGTGTTGTTTATGTTTACTTATAATTATAAATACTCGTAAGTAGGTATTTAATAAATAAATCCAAATATAAAATAAAGCTTAAAAATAGGCATGTAAACTATCTAAAATATTACATAATAAAAAATGTTTAATTATATTCTATGGATTTTATTTCCACAAAAGACTTGTTGTGATGTTCCTGACCTACAGTAGGGGTACATACAGTAGTAAGTAAAACAGACTTTGAATAATTCAGATTGATCACAAGTGGATAACAAAAAGAATTAGCAAGTCAAATAAGAATTTCGTAGATTTTCTAAATTTTATTTAATTTTATAAAATACTGCGTAGATTGGACTGTAAAAGTTGGTTGGTTTTCATCACACAGTCATTTTACGTCCTGCCACAGATAATATAATGTCCTGCCTTGAATTATCTTATATTCTGATTGGCAGCCGTAGTGCTTATCAGAATTTTCAACCAATCGCATGTCATGTCAAAATAATATTAATTCCATGTGTCAAACACAGCCATGTTTTGTAAATAAGAACTGGCCTATTCTTAATGGCTGCTTTTTCGCGAGTGATTTACGTGTTGGAAAATACATTTTTAATCATTGTTCTAGTTTATATTCGCGTGTTTCGGTGCTCTTTAGTATAATTTGAAGAAGATTTTTTGCCTGTTGCAAGTTAAAAACGTCCTGTTTATGGATAAATAGCGACCACTTGTGACGGAGGAGTCTTGAGGTAAATTTTCCATTATTTTCTGATTTTCACGCAACTTTTATCGATGTGTCGAATCGGCGTATTTACATTCACGTTTACTGTATCCTAACACGTGCGGTGCGTCCAATTTTACCTTATTAGGCAAACGTAAATTATGTTAAAAAGATGTCTTTTAAAAGGTCGTCACCACTTGAAAATTATTATCAATTTTGTGTCAACAAAGTAAATATTAAATATTGGACCATTTGGACTCTTTAATGTTCTTCACATAGCCACTCAAGAAAGAGTTGTGTAGTGATAAATTATAATACTTCCTAATTCAATATTTCAAAGTCAAGTTTTTTTCGATTTATTGTAATTTTCTAACCAAGTTATTGACAAATGTTATCTCTTGTGCAAATATCTACGTTGCTGTAATAGATCAAACGTTTGGCGGTTAAAAAGGTTTGAGCACATACTGATTTCAGTATTAGTTTTACATTAGGTACCAGATAAATGGTTTAAAATTGATTAAAAATATCAATTGTAACCTGTTTTCATATATTTCCTTTGTCAATTAGAATAGGCTTCAAAACCATCCTTTGGTAGATATTTGGTAGATAGTACCCATCTCATTGATATTTTAGGCCAGATATCTCTAGAGTAATTGTTGTTTTAATTGCAATGAGCTTTAATAACAAATGTATTTGACATTTTTCACTGACGAGTTAAGCAAAAGATATAATATGCTATGCACGAGAAAGAGATGGCCATAAATTTAATAATAGGTTCAATAGTCATCTTCAGTATAGAATGAAATTGCACTTACAATATTTAATATCTTTTCAAGAGTTAGGTTTCTTGATGACATAATATCTGTTATATTATTATCATGTTTAACTGTTTTAACATTGATAAATAATTTAAGCTATCCTCGGCGACCTTAAAACCTCTGGCGATCGACTGTTTGGGCACCTCTGCTCTATAAGGTCCAAATAAGTGGAGGACAAGCATAATCCTCAGCATAGCATTCCTTACTACTTCCCAAAGGTACCCTTAAAGGCCTACTTAAATACACTTGTTTTTTATCAAAAGATAACTAGCTTTAGATTTGTTTACACATCAATGACATAATATTTGCCATAGTATGTGATAGATCTTAGAGCTTGTTTAATGAACTCGCAAAGTTGTTTTGATAAATTATGAATTAACTTTGGGACATACATAATTTTTTTTGTATGTGTCTATAATTATAAGTTCTTCGATGAGCCATTGATTGTACAGGAAGACGTCACAAAAAATGAGATTCCATTAAATAGAAACATGATAAATCATTGTATTTACAAAAACAAGTATGTAAATAATGTTTATCCATTGTCTAGCACCCATAGCAACAAGTTTTGCATAATTTTGAGCTTCAGCCTTTGGCACGTGTAAACATTCCAAGGATATTTAATATTAATCAATCTAGCCCTGGAAATCTATTGTTACGCGACACCCGGCTTTCGGTTGGGTGTAGGTAGTTGGGTTAATTTGATTCTAAAGACAAATAATCAAAAGAGTAATACAGTAATCCAGAGCCATGCTCTTTTAAAAAGCCTGCTTAAAACATATTAAGCTTTATATAAGCTGATAGAAATAAGCTGATACTTTACTTATAGATTTTATGCTTTAAAAGTGAACATTTGAATGTGTTGTTGAAGTGCCTATACCTACAGTGTGTGTGATGAAATAGTGGTGTTATTTGTCTCTTTCAGTATGGTATGGAAGACAGAATAAAGAAATCTAATTGGCGTTCCATCGAAGAACTTTCAAGGTGAATATAAGTAAATATTTTGATAGAATGTCGTTTGATTTGTCAGATGAAGGACCACCTTTGAAAAGGCAAAAACATGAGGATGACATTGTATCAAACAATGACATTATAACTAAATATATAACAAAAGTAATGAATTCCAAAAAGAATCTTGAAGTAATTTTGCCAGATGAGTTCATAAAACCAGTTCCATTGACGAAAGCATTCGTTGGTAATATAAAAGATGTAAAGAACATTTCAAGTACAATGAAGATTTTGAATGAGAACTTACCGTTGAAGGAATTGAGTCACTTGAAACGAGCTCGTGGACGGAGTCTGCTGATTTGCCACGTAAACTATGCTAGTTCATGGCCAAGTATACAGGAATGTATGGATTTCCACGTCCCTGGTTTGGTAGATCTGTTCGAATTTTTCAGAGAAATTGACGTCCCAGCTTTCATGCCTAAAATGAAGTGGCAATACCTACAAGTACTGAAGAGCTGGGGTTGTAACTTCCACCCGGATAACTATCTTGAAGGACTATCCAATGTTATCAGTACTGACTCACATCGTATGTTCATGGCAATTAATTTTGAAGCTATTCGTTGGTATTGTAAAAAGAGAGGGATAGATGCAACGGAGAACGTGCTAGATTCAGTCAACGCATCGGTTGTGGTTGATCCATCAATTGATTCAGTTGTAGCAGTATCGTTTGACAACCGCTTGGAGCATCCCATTCAACATTCAGCTATGATAGCCATTGACAATGTCGCTAGAACCCAAGGAGGAGGCTCCTGGGATTCTAATGTATCTGGAAGTTCAAGTTTGAGTGGTATCGAAGACAGCTTGCTGGAATATTTGAAAGAATGTTTTCCAAATGTAAAGTTTGGAGCAAAAGAACATTTTAGTAGAAGTAACATCAATTCAGATGCAGAAAAAGACTACTCAGCGCCATATTTATGTACAAATTATTATATTTATATGCTAAGGGAACCGTGTATTATGTGTTCAATGGGTTTGACCCATGCTAGAGTAAAAAGGGTGTTTTTCTGTAAACAAAATAAATCCATGGGAGGTCTGCTGTCTCGTGCAAAGTTACATACAGTTCCATTTCTAAATCATCATTTTGAGGTTTTTACTGGATTTTTACCTGATTCTCCTCCAGAATCAATTGAAACACATTGCAATGATCATATGGAAATGCTACCAGTTGGTAATGATAATTTTAAGAGTCTTAATCCATTAGTGCTAAAGGAGTAAGTATGTGATAATGCATATGGACTCTATGGGATGGCTATTGTGATGGGTGTATTTGTAATTGAAATTAAAACTGTTTTTTATGATTTACTACAATTATTTTTAACATTTAGTAAAATGTATTTTTGTACATTAAGAATGTCCATTACAGAGGAAATATCACATAATTTGTTTAAAAACAATGTCAGATAATTATTAAAACATTTATGCCTAAAATTTAGGAAAGGTCTATGACCTATGTTAAGTAAAAAAATATGGATTATTGTTTGTTTTTCAAATGGATAATTGTGACTTAATTAAAAATGTAATACATAGGTAACAAAAAACCAATGTTTAGTTGGAATGTTTTTTTAGACTTTAATAAACATTATAAATAAATAATCTTGTTTGTTTTTCTTACTTCTCTATCCATTTGCAACATTTAATCATCTGAACGTGATCTCGTGTCCAGTCCTGGGTTCGATTCTCGGTGCAGGTATTTTTATTTAGTTTTTTTTTAACTCTTACAAGCGTGGTGATCAAAATACGATAACTTGGATTTAAATTACATGTAACGAGTGCTCACCCGCAACCTCTGAATAGACGATTTCGACGAGTTTTTTTTATCTAAAGCTTAAATCTAAATAACAATTGTTTTGCACATATTCATTAGCCAGTATTACCCTACCTCGCTCAATTAAAACAGACGCCCAGTGACAGAAGGCTTAAAATTGGTTGCAGAAAAACAGATTAAGAGTAGGTTGATCTGCTGCCGACTGTACATCCTATAACCAATCTAGAACTCATTAGAGGACAATCCAATTGTGAAGTTTAATAGTAAGCTTGAGTTCTCATTCTATACTTGAAGAATGGACAGTGGTACAGGCTTGTAGGGTGGGGCTTAGATACAATTTGACGAAAAAATCTGGGATATTTTTTTTAATATTCGAGATACGAGTACATCTTCCTACATTAAAATTAGTGTCCGATCGACGGTTAGATTTTGGCCGAAGCCGAAGATATATTTATTTACAACTAGCCTTCCGCCCGCGGTTTCACCCTTGATTTCTTTTTTGATATATCCTCCCTTTTACCCCACATTTCCGGGATCAAAAGTACCCTATGTCACCCGGGGATAGTGTAGCTTTCCAACAGTGATAGATAAAATTATTCAAATCGGTTCAGTAGTTTCGGAGCCTATTCAATACCAACAAACAATCAAATCTTTCCTCTTTATAATATTAGTATAGAAAACTTTATTTACCACAAAATTAGGGTACAAAAGGCGGACTTAACGCTAAAAGCATTCTGTACCTTTGGGAAAAATGAAAAAGGTTTGGTTTTAGTAAAATTCCATGGACACTATATTGATGAGAAAACACTTCTAGTTGTCAATTTGGGAAAAACATGTCTATTTCCAACTTGAAATCATGAACTTATTTTTCAGTGGTGAAACTGACCTTTAAAATGAATGTAAGCTGTTAAGATTTTTTTTAAACTACTAGCGGGAGCTAATAAATAATATGTTTCTGTACAAGAAAGTTATTACAATGCAGGCATCGAACGCGAACCTCTGGCGTAGTAGCTGCTCAGCAATGCGTCTTGTGAAATCATACAAACGAATTGATATGAAGTCGTCTATTAATTCGTAGCTCCTTGACATTAGGCAACTGTGTGATGACAGCATTGCTGTACTGCGACCGACATGTCTTGATAGTTAGATATTTTTTAATAATCTTAAGTACATTGGATATTTTCACA
This sequence comes from Mecyna flavalis, assembly GCA_949319885.1. Classification (NCBI taxonomy): domain Eukaryota; kingdom Metazoa; phylum Arthropoda; class Insecta; order Lepidoptera; family Crambidae; genus Mecyna; species Mecyna flavalis. Next base: position 5,901,257 of record OX439420.1, on the reverse strand, counting down.
CAGCGCCATCTAGACCTAAAATAGCAAAACTTGTGCTTTGATTGCCAAAGTGCAGACAAGAAACATACTTAGATACATTTGTAGCGTTTCATCAGGAGAGCTGCGTCTCATGAAAACATAGATTAGCTACTGTTATTAATGTAATTTATGGGTTTTCAGTAGAAAACCCATAAACTGCCACCAAGTGGCGCCTTCATTGAATAAAAAGTCAAATCATACTTATTACATTTTATTTATTGACACTTGTATACATATATTATATTTACATTACATAATACATTTTAATTATTTTAACTTGTCTATTTATACTAACATTACAATTTTACATGTTCTTGCGCCCTCTCAAAATAGTTACCTGTAACAGTTAACTGTATTTTTTCATTATTCTGTGTGTTTTGAGTGTGCCATTAAATTATTTCTTGCCTTTCCTACATTTGTTAAATTACCAAAAGTATATAAAGCTAAATTACCATTTAGTATAAAGGTTAAATGTTCCACAATGTAATAGACCTCAGTAGCTTTTACCAGGTGTTAGGTTCCTGTACTGGGCCGTCTAGGTGGGTACCAGTGCCAGATATTTTCCCGTGAAATAGAAGTGTGTTGAGCACTTCTGCTGTGTTTCAGGGAAAGGGCACTGAAGCTAGTGAAATTACTGGGTATATGAGACCTAATAACTGTCGTCCCGGTGTAGCGGGCGCAGGGCGGTGCCAGACTGCTTAGTTACTGTTTGGCACTGAACTGTCTAAGAGCAGACGTGGTGCTCACCATCAGGTGTACGATCTGCTCGTCTTGTTACACATTGCAGCTGCTAACCATTAGGCGAACTGCGTCTTAATCTTTATTAAAGGGATGGTTTAACTGGGTTTAACCGTCACTAACAAATTTTAAATGGAACTCTTTAATGCTTTTAGTGGTAACAGCCATATTGTCGCATATTATGGTGTATTTGTCATGCCTTTGTCCCATTTGGCATGGAGAATCGAGTGGCGTGAAAGTATTTAAACTCGCTGAAAATGTATATTTTGAAAAATGTTATCATTTGTCATCTTTAAATTATCGAAAAACATATTATAACATACATTGATTTGAGCCCAAAGTAAGTTGCTAAAGCACTTGCGTTGTAGCTATAAAAAAATAACGTAAGTACACAGAGTCAATATTGTGTTTTTGTTAAAAAAAAAACTATCTTTTCTTTTGTCGATTCCTCAAATTCTACTTTTTAAAAGTTGAAGAGGATCTCTATCCAATATTTTCCACGTCCTACTTTGAATTTTTTATTGACTTTTAGATTAACATACCTAAGTGGCTGGCACCTCAGTGATCCATTATGGCCAAGAATTCGATTTTCTTATTGACTTTTAGATTAACATAAGTGGCTGGCACCTCAGTGATCCATTATGGCCAAGATCTTTAATGGGGTTTGTTGGCATATCCGTTTCAGATTCGAGTGTTCTTTTCTTCCAGGTTTCTTAAGATCTTATAATATTTGTGGGCCTTTATTTTTCTTGAACTAAAACAATATCTGCATTCGTCTCCTCCTTTAAATTTAATATATTTCTATGGTCCTATAGCTCGTTAGCAACAGCCGAACAAGTTGCTTCTAATTATACTTTACCTGTAATTCCAGAATTTCATAATGATTTAATAATTGCTACTAGAAACAGCAATTTTCTCAAGTGCACTTCATTTATTCATGTCTATACAAAGGTACAGAGGATATACCGTCTGCTATCACATAATCGAGACGTCTGGAGGGTCTGATAAGTCAAGAAAAAAGCGGTGCTAACCAGAAAGACAGAGGGCTTAGACAAGATGACATCGCTTCAAAGCTGGCGAATTTCGCTAAGTCCAATTTGTATGGATTTGACAGATGCCATAGAAAAGTCACGTGTTGAAAGTATGGGATTTGACATTCGCTATCGCAAATTGAGCTATAACGAACGTCATAAATGCCACTTGTCTAGGGGGGCAGGGCTATATGATATGGGGAAGCCAGTATGAAATCCTGTTTACGGCATCATAGAATAGTTGACTTCTTATCCAGATTATGAAGTATTCTCGTAGAAATAACAGGGAATCCAGAGTTATGTTTGATAAAAAAAGATTGCATGTGACCGCCATTCCTTAAAGGATTTTCGGACACGCATTAGTTCTAAAAAATCCACTTTGCTGAGAATTCTGAATCAAGTATTAAAGTGGGCATGAAGGTGCACAAACATTCATCAATGGATCTTTGCAATGGATTTTAGTGGATTTAGGGAGTTTGTCTGGGTTTAAAAGATGCTGAATAATAGTTTTCATTACCGCTGTAACTTCGTGAAAGGGTTCCAAACCTAGATATTTCTGTTGTAAAATCCCATTTTACTGAATCTAATTCATACTCATAAATGCGATAGTAACTATGTCAATCGGTTACGCGTCAATCGGTCTTTGAGTCCCTTGATTTTTGAGTAAGATGTTCTGGCTAAAAGACAATTTTTAAACGCCTCCATGGAATAGCCGGTACATATGCGAAATCTGCTGGAAAAAGGGTTCCGGCATTAATGTTGCCAGTTTTCTTAAATCCAAAGGTTCCAAGATTAAAGAATCATGCATTGAACGACGCTTTATGATTAAGTATCCCCTTAGAGTATACATAAGCAAGCTATGCTTATGTATACTCTAAGAGTATCCCTCAGTGGGATAGCATATAAATATCAGCTAGATCAAGACGACGCGTCGTATATCTCGAATGTCAAACTTCGACTACCAAAACTGAAACGGGCCAACACTATTATATGGTCATTCTATCTGCTCCCAATTGTTGCTCCCCCTCATTGTAACAATTTAACCGACACTGCAATCCTGGCTTCTGTCGGATTTGTACGCTCGGCCGGCTCCCACATTAATACCTCTTTAGAAGTTCAATCTTTTTGGACGTGCTGAACAGAGATTTTAAAAAGAAAATGGAATTGAAAACGGGTGTTCGCGGGCTTTCTTTCGCGCGCGATGCGTTCTGGTGAGTTATTTTTTTTTTATTTGGAAAATGGGTACATAATATTTGGCCATTTTCTTTTTGTTTTAACGGTAAAATATTTCGAAGTTAATAATTTATTTTAAAATGTTTAGTTAACTCGTTCAATTTTTTATTATTATTTTGCTAGTTTACAATGGAACGAATCGAACAGTCTAGTGGTTTAAGTATCCGGTCCGGAGTATAAATCGAGCAAATTTTGTTTGAGTTTGTGATCAGAAATCTGCATTTGGCAAGCGTGGTGATCAATTCAATACCTATTGTTGTAAGGATGACTCGAGTTGAACGATAGATGTCTTTGCCCTATAGTGGGGTGGGAATACCAAGGTGTTTTTATAATTATTATGAAAAATAATTTCAAATGAATGATATCTGTCGAGATAAAATCGATTTCCTTTGCTTAGTTTGATTTGTTATCAAATCGAAATAGTTTGTTATCACAAAAGGCAGATATAAATATTCTTTCATGTATTTTCCTCACTAGTATTATCCGGCTACAACCGGATTATTAATGGTTACTTATCTATTCGAAACTGAACGAATTCCTTTTGGTATATGTAAAGTAAATATTTAGTAAAGAAAGTATTCTTAATGGTAATTATTCAAAAAGAGTAGAAAAAAAATATGTTTATTAATTTGTTCCAAATAAAATAAGTATTTGTATACCAAGTTGAACAGTCACAGATCTAAATAAACTTAAATCCAAGATTAACAGACCATTTTTGTATCCTACAGTTTTGAATGTGAATGTTGAAAATCGATCCCATATCAAAAAGCCTTACTTCAAAGCTTCACTTATTATGACACAGGAAGACCATTCACGATACATCCATTTGACAATCTTAGTAAGTTCACAAGTTTAGAGGACAATTATAAAACCCGGCTAGTAAGCCCCTTCACCGCGACATGGTGATGGCTCATTTTTTATACTAACTCAATTGGCAAACAGGCTGGCTTGGGTCCTCACCGGCTTTTGCAAAGCTTTTACTATCCTAACGACATGCTTTTTACTAACATGGCGAATATGGCTATTAGGAAGAATTTTAACGATTGCATTTAAAAAAAAAGAAGTTATTAAAAACTCGTGAATAAAAAAAATATTAGTAAAATATTTAAATAGAGCAATTTATAAATATTTAAACTGCAACTTGCCTTTCGAACTTCACTCTTTAGTCCACAATAATAATAAAAAAACAATCGCATCCATATTTTATTTTTTACCAACCAGATTCCAAATTCAAAACTAACTTGATAACTATTTCACTCATTTCTCAATCTTTGCTTCGAAATGCGGCAGAAAAAAAAGAAATCCTGCAATTTTTTCCCGCGCTAACTATCTAGATCCTAGCTAGCCTGTCCGATACTACTATAAGCTCGCAAACTCCAGTTCTAACTGACTCCTACTACTATAAATCTTAATTTAAGAGGACCACACTTGAATGCATCCTTTTACTATCAACTCTTATTACAAAGTATCAAGGTTCATATTGCCTGGTATAATGTCTTCGGTTACCGTCATAGGAATTTGTGTCTTATGGTATTAGGATAAAGCTGACTATATCTTGATGACTGTTGATTGGTGACCGTCCAATTGTAAAACAAGAGACATCCCCTCACGTGCTGTTGATTTTCACTTGAGATAGCAAGTTGTTTGTCATGAACACTTTGAATATACAAATAGGTCATAAATAATATTATATAATGACATAAATAAGAGTATATTATATTACGTATTAATAGTGTATAAAAAATCTAAGTACATAGCCCATCGGATAGCCTATTCCGTTTAAAATAAAGAAATTTATTTCGTAACTTAATTACTTATTAAATAAATTCTTTTGCACGTCACATTTTTCTTAACCTACTCGTACCAGCACTGCGACGTGAATGGCTTGCAAATACGGATTGTCGCAAAAAACTCAATAATTTGGTTTTTAAAATTAAAATAATTAAAATGTTTTATAGCATATTCTTTTATTAAGGGATAGCTTCTCACGAAAGCTTTACTCTTCGAGCCTTTAATTGCAAGTTTGTAACTGTTACCTACCCACTTTAAAATTGCCAAACTATGGCTTTGGGTATTATGGAGGTGGTTTTCATTTGTAGGCATATTAGCTCCCTTCTCTCACAAAAAAAAAACAGAAAAACTGGCTGACAGAATTCGAGTTCAATTTGATACATTTTATTTTCATTATGGCATTAGCCAGCAAGATTATAAAGCACAACGTAGGTATTAAGAAATTAAGCAACATTTAGATTTGGTCGGATTATAAGTTGATGCACTTGCACTCGAGGAGTACAGTCGGACTTCATAAAGGACCCATAAATGTAGCCAAAACTGTGTGTGAGTGAACCAAACTAAAGCACAGCTTCAGGTTTTAAGAGAGTAATTGATAACAGAAAGAAAAGAGACAATTGACAAACGAAATTACAAAATGGACGCGCCATCTCGCTGACACGACAAGTACTAGTATCTCAAAACCTTTCTCTTTCCTTCCAGACAAAGAACACCATCGCAACCGTAACCGCCCAACCAGTGCCTTGGAAAAAGACACTATCAGCAAGAAAAAGACAGCCGTATATCGGTACAGTCCGTCTGAAGTTTCTTTAATGGAAATAGTTGGATTTGTGAATACTCTGCTGGTGATGAAGATACCTTTTACGAAGCTGAAGACACTGTCCTGAGAGTTTTCGTGATAAGCAGTCAGTCAGTGAATGGTATGTATTTTCATCATCACCATTATACTTCTTTTCTTCTTCTATAGCGCCATAGGGTCTAATAACTAAAGGGATACCATTATTCTTCTCGATAGAAACAGCATTGTGAAGCCGGTAGAATCATACTATTTATTACTTGACTTCTGTAAGTGCTCTTTTGTAGCCGATATCTATAAAGTTATTTTGACTTGACTTGAAGTTCTATAGTCACTGCAAAGAGTTTATGCATGTCGTAATTAAAAGGCATTCTTATTCGCAAAAAAAAAAATAGTCTTCGTGTCTGCAAAATCTGACGCGCCACAATCTGTGCTGATCAATATTTTCTTCTGACAAATCTTCCAAAAAATTTAACAGGTCTTTCTCTGTGGATATCAGATCTTATAACACTTACACCCTGTTGCAGAAAGCTCCATTAAATTTAATGCTTCATTAAATCTAATGCTGTCACTTTTCGTTGTCATGAAATAAAAACCGGCCAAGTGCGAGTCGGACTCGCTCATGAAGGGTTCCGTAGCAGCAAGTATCATCATAATATAAAAGTTCTTGTAGTTCTTTGTAAGTTTGATCGACGTTTTTATATTTGAGTTGATTGAATGAGAGGAAAATTGCGGTTTACGATTTATGACATTTTAAAAAAAAACTAATTACTTGATCTCGTTCAAACAAATTTTCAATGGAAGTTTGCATGGTAATGTACATCATATATATTTTTTAGTTTTATCGTTCTCTTATTTTAGAAGTTAGAGGGGGGGTGACCAACATTTTACCACTTTGGAAGTGTCTCTCGCGCAAACTATTCCGTTTAGAAAAAAATGATATAAGAAACCTTATTATCATTTTTAAAGACCTATCTATAGATACCCCACACGTAAGAGTTTGAAGAAAAAAAAATTTTTGAGTTTCAGTTCTAAGTATGGGAAGCCCAAAAAATTTAAAAACTGATTACTTGATCGCGTTCAAACCAATTTTCAATGGAAGTTTGCATAATAATGTACATCATATATTTTTTTTAGATTTATCGTTCTCTTATTTTAGAAGTTACAGGGGGGGACCAACATTTTACCACTTTGGAAGTGTCTCTCGCGCAAACTATTCAGTTTAGAAAAAAATGATATAAGAAACCTTATTATCATTTTAAAAGACCTATCCATAGATACCCCACACGTAAGGATTGGATGAAAAAATTTTTTTTGAGTTTCAGTTCTAAGTATGGAGAGCCCCCAAAATGTATTATTATTTTTCTATTTTTGTATGAAAATCTTAATGTGGTTCACAGAATACATCTACTTACTAATTTTCAACAGTATAGCTCTTATAGTTTCGGTAAAACGGACAGACAGACAGACAGACAGACATGACGAATCCATAAGGGTTCCGTTTTTTGCCATTTGGCTACGGAACCCTAAAAAGTGACAGCAATAGCTTTAATGAAACATTAACTTTAATGGACGTTTCTGCAACTGAGTGTTACTCGGGTAAGCCCGCAGGAACAACTAGTATGGTAAACAATACGTTTCGCAAACAACGCGAATCGCCTAATTGCGTTCAATAAATTCCAATTAAACCGTCTAAACGAATGTCGCGAGGACATTACATGTGATTGTTTTTAATTGTCGACGCCAACTTGACGGAATGGAGGATGATTTTAAAATCGCGTGCGAACCAATTTAAGAGCTGGGACTAAGTTTTGGACAAATTAAGACACGCTTTGGATGGTTGGTGATTATCTGAAAGTAGTATCAACATTTATGATAACAGGCATGGCAATATAATACAAAATGTCAAATAACTTATGCCTACGGGTGCCATAGAGCTATCAGACGAGCCCTCCGGCCAGCTTATCTCGGGCTGGTTCCACTAAAGCCGATTTAAGAGGTATATACCATCAGCCATACCTCCGTGGAACAGTGGCTAAGCCGCTCGGGTATAAAAACACAAAGATCGTGGGTTCGATTCCCGCCTTGAGTCTGGTTGGTGGTAGGGCTTTTTCAGAGTCCGACTGGCTAGCTACCACCCCCACAGGTGAAATCTGCCGCCATAACAGCTCTGGCTGTGTTCCGGCAATATTAATGTGGGAGCCAGTACACTTGAAATTAGAAGCTCGAAGATCAGATGAGTCTACAGTCTGGCAGCACATTGAGGGACGCTTCCAGGTGAAACGTCCCTCAATGGAATAGGCCGCAGGGGCCGCTTACCATCAGGTGGGCTGCGTGCCTGTCTGCCAACTGACCTAGTGTAAAAAAAAGACCGATGAAACCATCTACCTCCAGGATTGAACCGTAGTTGCAAAAGTACTGTCCCAAATAGCCTGTGGCTCTGTGCTTCTCTTCTGAATAATTTATACTTACTTACTCCGATGGTTCAGCGACCCGAAGTGTGTCTTGGCCTCCGATACGAGATTTCGCCATCCTTCCCGATCCTGTGTGCTCGCGCGCCAGTCGCCAACACGCAGCTCCCGGAGATCAGCCGCCACTACATTGCTCCAGCGATACCTAGGGCGGCCAACCGGCCGACGGCCAGTAGGCCGGCCCCAGATAGGCTTTCTTGACACCGCGATCCTCTCCCATTCTCTCCAAGTGGCCAAGCTATCGGAGTCTGTGAGCTTTAGTCTCCCCTATAATGTTAGGCTCAGCCACAAGTTGTTATATTTCGGCATTCTTCCAAACCCTCATGCTTCCGTCTAGCCTCGGTACTGGTCCCAGAATCTAATTTATAGTACCATATATTATCAACCAAAGTGTGATCGGTTTAACGAATCTGTCTGACAGTGTAGCATTGAACAGAGTCGAACACATTTAATATCAATTTATTTCTTGACTCATCTTATTACACGTGTAGCAAGCAAGTAGGATGGCATATACTATTATCATTTTGTTTGACTAAATTATGGATGACTAGCCTTCCGCCCGCGGCTTCGCCCGCGTGAACAATAGGACGTTATCCGCGATAATATCTTGATAACTTGTAGCCTATGCCCTAATCCGGGTTATAAACTATACGTGTGCCAAATTTCATCTAAATCTTTTTAGCCCTTTAGGTTTGATTGAGTTGAGTAACAAACATCCAAACATCTAGACTTTCGCATTTATAATATTAGTCTAGTAGGATACGATTTTTAAAAAGTGCTTGGTAAATACATTTTTGTCCTTACGGCAGGCTCCTTAGAGTAATACACTTGAAATCGAAGACTCAATGGTCTAAAGAACGTACAGTACACAAGTACATATGTCAGAAAATTTAAAAGTGGTTTAAGCCATTGCCGCTTAACTTTGGTGACAATAAATATAATTCCCATTTCTATGTAACATGAGTTAAGATGAAACCAGCGATATTTCATAAACCACATAGCGTCCACTGGGAATCATGTTGTTCTTGGAAAACCAATTATCCGTCCCAAGCAGCCGAGGTTATTTGGCGCTTAATTGGCTTGAAATCGCTTCAGCTCTTTGATTAAAGCTATTTACTTTGTTACATTTTATCTTGTGATGTACATGATATATATTTTATTGTTAAGAAATGAGACTTCTTATGTTTCTAATAAGAATCTGGTATATTTTCTAGTTTTTATTTTAACCTTTTGGACGCCAAAGTCGTATACTTGACAAGCACCTGCGGGCCCTGTGCACCAATGATGTCTATACTTGACAAACTCCTGCCTCTAAAAATATAAAATAAATATGTTTAAAACGATAACTGGTTTTTTAACTTTACATTCGACAATAATAATATAATAACCTAAAAAAAATCGCGTGCAAACAATTTAGTTTGGACTGCCTCCGTGGAACATTGTTCCACCAGAAGGTAGTGGGTTAAATTCCCATCTAGTTGCTGGTAGAATTTATTCTGAGTCCGACTAGTAAGCAATCTGCCGCCATAACAGCTCAAGCTGTGTTCCGGCAATATTGTAGACACTTAAAATGAAATGTTCGATGATCACATGTGTTTGTGGCAGAACATTGCGCGAAGCTAATCACTCATTTTTAAAAAAGGTAAAAAAAAAATACCGGACATGGCATGGTATATCCACGTGTAGTATTTTTTATCATTATTTTAAGGTTTAACACATATCAACAGTCAAATTTTTACATATTTAAATTGAAATTAACTAATTTGTAATGTCTGTTCGTGACGTCAAATATGGGAGGCATATTGCCTTGATGTAAATGTGATTGATGATTCAGGTTGAAAAGTTCTTTTCATTCTTAGGACTCGTACAAATTTTGGGTTCTTTGTATGATCATCTTCGTGTTTCTAGCTCGTCTGTCAAAGTAGTCAAAAAAAGAGTTTCAATAACTTTGTGGTGGTGTTAACATCAAATGATAGATGGACTCACAAAAGTTTTGTACTGTCTAGCCAAACGCCTAAATTTTTACAATAACATTCTAAAGTTTTTTCCAAGACTAGTATGGTAATTTGTTTTCATAATATTTTTTCCCTTTACATCCAAAAGGTACGACCGGCCCATCCTTGGGTACTCCAGCCTGGTGCAGAATCTAGGAGTGGCACCTAGGGAGGAGCGCCCTAGAAAATAAGAGGTTGTCTTGGGTATTTGTCTTGAACTAAATTTGTATGCGCAAATAATTGGATGTGATTCCTAAAAAACCCATACAGAACCATTAAGAAGTACGCTGTACCCGACTCCGTCTTGACCCGTCCATTAGATGACCCTGCAAGCCAAGTGGTCCCAATTCACTATATCCACAACGACATCGTCCACGTACGCTATTGGCTGGCGAATTAACAACAATATTGCGTACTTATTCATTTGACCGTCTCGGGAGCATCAATTTAGCCGATTGCCAGTGCCTCCTATGTTCCTTCGACGGTACACTCGCCGACTTAACCGTAGTTGACTTTCGCACAGGATATTATCTATTTGGTGATACTCGCTCCCTAAAGCCATGGTTGATTAACTCGGAATGTACCTGAAGGATGGGGACGGTTGGATCATGGCTGTGTTAATGTGGTTATTCGCCAACATGGCTGTAGTGTGCTGATTTAAGCGACTATTGAACTGTTTTTTGTGATAAACTGTTTTGTGCTGTGACTGGACTCGTTTAAAGGTGAGGAGTGTGTGTGGTTGCACTGGCTTTGCTTTTCTTGGATCTTGGTCTGGTATCTCTTTATTTTATTTTCTTCCTTTTATATTAATACTGTGAATCACTATGTTTAGTTACATTGGTCGTAAATGTTGTAGTTCTTGTTTAAGCGTTAAAATAATAATTATTAAGGCTCATTAAACAGTGTTTTACTGGATGATGGTGGTGCCTCCTAGCCGGTATCGGCTACAGCGACTGCTTTCAAAAATATTCTTAACATTACGTGGTTCTGCTCGCTGTTTCACTATTATTACAATTGACTAATTAATCAAAAAAATATGAACTTATTGACATACCTAATTTCTTGGTAAATTAATTTTAAACAATTTTTTTCCCGTTCACTCTGAAGAATCACAGTTTCATTTTTTTATAGTTATTATTTATTTATTTTTATTAAATCAGCAATTGACGCATTTTTCACGGTTGCCGCCATGTAACCAAAATATTTAGCATGAGTTCCCAACTGGCGCCTCCTCCAAGTTAATGCCACTACATTTAAGAGTTAAGAATCTCGGATAAATGTCTCGTTACTTAACTTAAAAAGAGGCTTTTTTTGGAAAATGAGGAGTATTTTAAAATTAGTTGTTTCGTTATATTTAAAAAAGTGTAGATACATTCAAAAACTATAATATAATTTAAACAAATAAAAAAAATCAAAACTTACTTAACCAACAGTTGTTCAGTAAGAGTTTTGACTTTTATCATAAGTAGCAAGGGTGTATCTGTATGGTCTGGTCAATAGCCTTAAGGCTGGCACCGGCTCGTCGTAATCGAGTGTGAAGGGGAACCGGGGGAGTTTATTGGGTAGTGGACGCTTTGGTCCCGAGTCCCACACACGGCCGCGGGTCTAGATAGCCTGCGGTTATGGTGCATAAACGCATTCTCCTCCGAAAAAAAACGATGTAGGTATCTGTATCACATGGCATTTCTTAGTTTACGTCTAAAGTCTTGTTTGACAGAGCAGCCATTCTCAGCTTCACCTCTGCCATTTGTTTGTATAAAAAAGATTTTAGTTTTAAAAATATAAGTCAAGAAAATCCTATCTTACTAATATTATAAATGCGAAAGTCTGGATGTTTGTTACTAAACCACGCCTAAACGGCTGAACGGATTTAGATGAAATTTAGCACACGTATAGATTATAACCCGGATTAGGACATAGGCTATAAAATTCCTACGGGAAAAGTCTCATTCCCGCGGGATATTTGAAAAAAGAAATTACGCTGGTGAAACCGCGGGCGGAAAGCTATTATGCCATACAAAAATCCCGCAACTGGTAATGGAATTACGCGTGCGGAATCAAGATTGCGTTGAACTAATTGAAACAATTTAGTATTTTTCCTACGAACTGGCTGTGAACTGTAAAGTGTGTTGTAAAATGTGTCATACTCTATTTTGTGGCCAATCTAGCTGAATAAAAGCTGAATAATAAGTATTCTTAATTGATGTTATATTACCACAGTTTTATGATCGATTTATGATATGATGATGAATATGATAGCCTCTCTAAAATGGGTTAATTTTTGACGAGCCATTTGGTGTAATGGTTGAGAAGTCAGCCATTTCACCAAGAGGTTGCGGGTTCGATTCCCGCACGGTACAGACACTTTTGTGCATGAATATGTCCGTTTGTTTCGGTCTGTGTGTTTCTGTTTATAAATGTATATTTTTACTTAGATGTTATTTGTTTAAAAGAAAAAAGTATAATTACAAGAAATGGTTATCCGTTGTCTGGCACTCATAATTATTAAAAGATAATACCTATGCTTAGTTTTGGGTTGGACGGCTCTGTGTGAATAGTGTCTAATAATGTAGGAATCTTTTTCCCTTGTAGGGTTACGGAGGTCAGATGGCAATCGCTCCATTGTAATAACCAGGCTTGTCAAATCTAGGATCATAGTCGAAGCGGACCCTGAGCTCCATACTGGATGCAATCGGGAATGATGATGATGAAGATGAATGTAGGAATGTTTTTATGAGGATCTGGAATTCGTAATTTGACCCTAATGCGTCCATGAACCTTAGAAGTAAGTAATTGTACCATAAATTGGGTACTTCCGGTCTAGGACTTATTTCTTCGTCAAGTCCGCAAAATTATGTAAAACCAGTAGAATTCCAGATAATACTAGTCATACTACGCCGTAGAAAAGGTTTTTAACTAACGTTTTATGAAAGACGCGATTGCCTCCGCGGTTTCACCAGCGCGTTAGTTCTTTTTTCAGTATTTATAAATCACTTAAGCACTCATTTTTATATTCCTTATTACAAATTTACCAAAAGCCACTCATTAATTAGTTTATTACACGTTACCCGGGGATGGGCTGAACAATAGCTACAAGGCTAAACCGGCTCGTCCCAATCGGGTACGAAGGGAAAACCGTGGCAGTTTAGTGGGTAGTGGACGCCTAAGTCTAGAGTCCCACACACGGCCGCAGGTCTAGCTAGCCTGCCCCCCTAGACAAGCGGCATATAAGACGTTCGTTATAGCTCAATTTGCGATAGCGAATGTCAAAACCTTAGAGTAGAACTACTCTAAGGTCAAAACCCATACTTTCACCACGTGACTTTTCTATGGCATCTGTCAAATCCATACAATTTATTTCGCCAGCTATTAAGCGATGTCATCTTGTCTAAGCCCCCTGGTTATTATGTGCATTATTTACTTGTACATGCATTTGGGATGCAATAAAAAATATATCTACCTACATCGGTCCTACATCACGAATAGGTATAATCACAAATTGTTCGAGCTTGGGCGAGTCACGTCGAGCAATTGCAATTCATTAGTATTGTACGTCAGATTGAATACCTACCAAGCTTTGTGCTAACATACAACACAGGATATTAAGAACTGAATTTATTACTTTGTAAGACTACACTACTACAAACACCAGAGGTCGCGGGTTCGATCCCCGCACGGTACAAACATTTGTGTGCATGAACATGTCTGTTTGTATCGGTCTGGGTGCTTCTATTAATATGTATGTATTTACAAAAAAATAGTATATGAGTAATGTTTATACGTTGTCTGACATCCATAAGCTAATGCTTAGTTTGGGGCTAGATGGCGCTGGCGTTGGCGATGGCGTGCATGTTCATGCACAAAAATGTTAAGTACCGTGCGGGGATCGAACCCGCGACCTCTGGTGTAATAGCCGACTTCTCGAGCATTACACCAAATGGCTCGTCAAAAGAATCTTCTACGCCTGTATCATAATCTTAAGAAACATGTATAAACTGTTAACTTGTTGTTTCCAGGAGCCGTAGCATCAGACAGAACCGGACAGACAGACTGAGCTCCCGGCCGCGCGCGCAACCTCATGGAGACCATTGTCAACCAGCCGACGTATCTTATCGGAAGCCGCTTCACCAGCAAGATATTCCCTGGCCTCTTCCCGCACATACAGGTCAGTGGAGTAAGAAATAAACAGTCTTTATAAAGATTAGTGCATGGAACTGAACGATTTCCGCACACGATCGTCTTTTTGTTATCCCGGAGAATGATTTACATGTGGTGTGGGACTCCCTCTACTCTAAACGGGGGAGTTTACCCACTAAACCCTGAGGTGCTCCCTCTAGCCGTGTGTGAGGAGTTGTGGAGATTCGGCTTAAGGCTTGACGTCCACATGCCACCCAGCACAAAATTCCTGAATTGGGACTCGCCTTTCTAGATCTAAAAAAATATTTAATAACAACAGAAATGGTTAGAAGCATTTTTAAGACCGCCTTCGTGGAACAGTGGCTAAGCCGCTCGGGTATAAAAACACAGAGGTCGTCGGTTCGATTCCCGCCTTGAGTATGGTTGGTGGTAGGGCTTTTTCAGAGTCCGACTGGCTAGCTACCACCCCCACGTGAAATCTGCCGCCATAACAGCTCTGGCTGTGTTCTGGCAATATTAATGTGGGAGCCAGTGCACTTGAAATCGGAGACTCGAAGATCAGATGAGTCTACAGTCTGGCAGCACATTGACGGACGCTTCTAGGTGAAGGGTCCCTCAATGGAATAGGCCGCAGTGGCCGCTTACCATCAGGTGGGCTGCGTGCCTGTCTGCCAACTGACCTAGTATAAAAAAAAGCACCAGTCCATTTTCGTCCAACAGTGGCAGGGAATAGTGCAGGACAAGTGTGGAGGTGACCCCGCACCTCCGATCCGCTTATCTCCGCTTAGAAGGGATTAGTTAGCTAATAGCTCTTCCACCATGCTACAACCCGTGTCTAGGCTCTCCAGGCCTTCTCCAAACTGTCATTTGAAACTTAACAAGACCAAAAACAAGATGTTCAACATAGCCTATTAATCATCATCTGTTCATGACATATTTATGCTTCTTTAAATATTGGCCCATTTTATTAGAAATATTGTGATGATTATATTAATTAACGGTGTTTCTTTATTTACAGTACCACCTCTGCCGCTACAACACCAATATGCTCTTGCGCATCGAAAACGAGCTCCTCCAAAGTCACCGTCAAAGAGAAACAACAGGAATAAAGAAACTATACAACTCATTCTTCGTCCTCTTCTAACCAGTTCGTTCGTTGACCGATTCATTCATCTCATTCGTTCATTCATTCAAAGACTTAGTGCGGGGCGATGCCCCAGTGATGGAGAGTGACTGTGGTGGGTGTATTATGCATGAGTGTAGGAAAGAGGACCCATTCACTTGGGAGTCTTCGGTGAGACTGACTCTGGTGGGGCGCGAGGAAGACTTCGGGATGTACCTGGAAGAGCGGGAGGGGAGGAAGCGGAAGTGGCAGGAGGGGGGGAAGATGATGAGGAGGGAGGATGAAGAGAAGGAGCAGAGGAAGGTGCCGCCGAAGAAGATTATGGGTGAGTTGATTGTTTTACTTTTGCTACTCTCTGTTGAACCGCATAGCCATTAAACATTTATTTTTTATTATTGTAAGTGCGGTTTACTTTGGCTACGGAAGGCTACTTTAGCTCAACTTTGGCTCAAATTAAAAAACAAGATCTTTAATCTTTTTTTTACCCGCCACTTACCACAATCGTAGGTTTTTCCAAGAATCTATATAGGTATATAAAACTCAAAGGTGACTGACTGACTGATATAGATAGATATCAACGCACAGCCCAAACCACTGGACGGATCGGGCTGAAATTTAGCATGCAAGTAGATGTTATGACGTAGGCATCCGCTAAGAAAGGATATCTCGATATTCCCACGGGAACGGGAACCACGCGGGTGAAACCGCGGGCGCCCGCTAGTAAACAATAAATACGTTTAGGAGCGTCATGTGTACCAAAATTAAAACGCAACCAACTTAATCCGGATAGATTTTACAAGATGTTTGCTCAGGTAAAATCTTATTGTGGAACTCAGTATAAATTTCCCCAAAACAATTTGAGGGTTTGAACGATTGCTACTAATTAACGCCCTCTAGTGGTGCCAAAAGTTTAGTTTATTTATTTTTATTCTTCAACTGAATAATATATATATCTATACTAATAAATAATATTAAAAAGAGGAAAGATTTAATTGTTGGTTTGTTTGTTTGAATTAAATAGGCTCCGAAATTACTACCGATTTGAAAAATTCTTTCACTTTTACAAAAAAGAAACAACGCGCGTGTGAAACCGCGAAGGCGGCCGCTAATATACTTTATACTATATTCTGCATTTCGATAACAACGCCATCTTTTGTGAATCGCGTAGCAAAGTGTTTCTTGCTTGATAGTAAATGGCAGTGGCACAGTATGTATCGAGAACAGTAATACAACTACTTCAAGTATATAAAAGGATCGTGTTTATTTCCATAGACACGTTTTCACTAGCTTTTACTATGTCTCTTACAGTGAGGAACCCCAAACTAAGTATAGCTTGTACTAAGGTTATACTAAACATAACCCAGACACAGAACATGTTAATGAATTTTCGTTCTAAATGGGATTGGAACCCACGATCCTTTTTTTTTGGGAGGAGAATGTTTTTATGCACTGTTTCTGTAGGCTAGCGAGACGAAGGCCCGTGTGTGGAATTTGGGACTAAAAATGTTTGTCCCACTGCCCACTAAATTCACACACGAAAAGAACTAACCGGTACCCGGTCTTGTGGCTATTGTTCTAGAAAGAAAGAAAGAAGAAAGAAAGAAATTGTTTATTTCGGATAACAAATAATGGATCCATAGAAAAGAACTAAAATCTAGAACCTAAAATCCCTAACGCATAAGTTATTATCCGATTCAAATTCTATTAGGATAATACCTTTTGGAATTTAGCGAAAAAGACGTCAATAGCGCTTGTCCGTAACCAATGGCAACGCAATATTTATCTGTGTGTGTGTAAGTCATCACTGTAGCGTCACGCAACTCCAAAAGGTCGTATCCTAATAGCATTTGAAACAGATAGTAGGTACTGATTGTAATTTTTTTGGCTCTCTAATTTTAGCTCCGGTGTGAGCCTCATGAAATCAGAACAGGGTTACACAAGTTTCTACAAATATTATGTAAAAAATAAATGAAGATTGCCCGTCGCTAATGTATAAGAATAGTTTACTGATTGTTTTATTATACTGTGACATCGTAGTATATGTCACGCGTAGGTACGAAGATAAATCGAATCAAAACTAAACAATCGTGGAACGGTTCACTTAGCGCGGACTGTCTGTGTTGATACAAGACGACCAATGAGCGGCGTCTGGCAAAGATTAGTTACGATGTACGTGCAGAAGGGTCGCGTTTCGTCCAAGATGTGCTTTTGGGCATGTTCAATACATTCGCTCAATACATAGGCAGTAGCGTTTTCATTCATTGTTTCAAAAGGATCGAACATCGAACATTCCTACTTTTTAGGTTTAGTTCGTTGTATCCCTAGCCTCTGGTTAAGGATGAGTAATGTGATAACAGATATTTAGTCTTGCCAAATTCGAAACTTGATTCAAGCGAAGCCACCGAGCAAGCTAGTTTTACAAAAAAAGATTTCGTTACATTCATTGATATTTGTTAGATATGGAACGCATCCATAGTTCTTTGTTTATGTTCCTCCCTTGTCTGTGCTCTCTGGCAACACCGGTCTCTTCCTCCGTAAGCGTGTTAGCGGCTAGGCGTTTCTCACTAAAGCAAAAACATTTATTTCCGTATAAGTAATACAATAAACCATTGTAATACAAATAAGTGTAGTTTTCTTTCATGCAATCCAACTATCTTCAATATTGAATTTTGAAAGATCAGATTTGCAATTAAACTACTTATTGAGTCGTTAATGTAAATATGTAAAGAACGTTCCTACATCATTTTTCAACTTGCTGTTAGGCATAAATTGTCCGATCCAACGCTCAGTCTGTCTTATCTGCAACTTGTCTAGTCTATGTTACAATGATAATGACTCAAAGAAATTACGAATTGTGACAACAGTCGTACGCTGCCTCTTGCGCGCGTTATGCTAACTTAACAACCAAGCGAATCTGTGGTCTATCAGTTTATTGTATACAGTGATAGTATCATAGTTCTATCATAGTGTGATGTGTCTGGTGATAGTGTGTAAGTGACAAGTGATAGTGATGTAAATGACATAATGTAACTAAACAAAACAAACAAGCTTATCTGAGTATGCATTTCGTCCTATTGGACTGTTTGACTTATTACAATGTTATTTTCTAATTTTGACATAGGCTTGACTCTTGTCGGTGGAGCAATTTCCATTTTCCTCTGGAGTCCTTCTCCGTGAAACAGTGGTTCGGGAATAGAACCCGGAGGTCGTAAGCTTGATTCCCGCTTTTCAAGACCAAAGGTCTGGTTGGTGGTAGGGGTTTTTCAGCGTCCGAGTGGCTAGCTTCCTCTCCCAGAGGTGAAATCTGTATCCGTAACAGCTCTGGGGGCCTAGACAAAGTAACATTTTGACAGCGATAGCGAAATTCGCTTACTTTAAATTGTATGGATTTGACAGATGCCATAGAAAAGTCACGTGTTGAAAGTATGGGATTTGACATTCGCTATCGTAAATTGAGCTATAACGAACGTCATAAATGCCGCTTGTCTAGGGGGGCTGGCTGTCTTTCGACAGTGTAAATGTAGGAGCCAGTTCCCTTGAAATCAAGGGTTCGCAGATCAGAGGAGCCCGCAATGTGGCAGCATATTAAGCGACGCTGATTAAGAGTCCCTAAATGGTATAGGCCGCAGTGGCCCCTTATCATCAGGCGGACTGTTTTTTTTTTATTGCAATGTGTAACAAGACGAGCAGATCGTACACCTGATGGTAAGCGCCCTGCCCTTAGACAGTTCAGTGCCAAACAGTAACTAAGCAGTTACTGTATTGCACCTTCGCCCGCTACACCGAGACGACAGTTAGGTCTTATATACCCAGTAATTTCACTAGCTACAGTGCCCTTTCCCCGAAACACAGAAGTGTTTGTCACACTTCTATTTCACGGGAAAATATCTATGTGTGCCTGCCTGCCAGCTAATTTAGCATAAAAAAACATTGAATTCCTTATACTTCATGACATTTACTTTTTCTTTGAACTGCTTTTTCTTTGAACTGCTGACATTTTTAGATACTCTAGCTAGCAAAAGACACCGAGCTATCTTTGCAATCAATAGGTGAGCTTGCCGTGATATCTGGGTACTGGGTTCTATTCTAGAATCATGTGCGTTACTCTAGCGGAAAGTTCAAAATATTAGCACGTCTAGAGATGAAACAATATAGAATAATTTGTGCATTATATGCTGTAAATGTGCACCAAATATAAAATTTGTGCCTAGTGGGGTTTCTGAGATATTAATGAAAATACGATTCCGCCAGCGTAACGCTTGAAAACGTTATCCTGGCGGAACGATTTTTACCTATTGGTCCTAGGACAATTTTAAGTAGCATAAAAGATAGCTTAAATTTTTGCCCTAAAGTAGCCAAGCAGCGGCATTTGTGCCCCCCGTAGTTTTTGAGTAATTGCAAATGCCGCTGCAGTAACGTTTGGCTTATTTTCCATATCTTCAGAACAGCTGAACGTACAGAAATGATTTTTTGTGAGAAGATGCCTTGTAATTTGTGCAAATTTGTGCCTTCATAGTTATTCCAATGAAATACATGGTTAATGATTTCAAACAGATTTTCTAAAAAACGAAAACAGCCTCTGCCTTTTGAACTACTTACGATAGGCGCTGAATGTCTCAAGTAGCTGATGCCTATACGATACAAGGTTCTTCTGACAAAATTTTATAACCCTACGTCTGATATTGACGAAATAAATCAACTTTTTGAAATGATAACTTTTTACTCATTTCGAGCCGCAAATAAGGGAGTTTGAATAACGTAACGATTCCCATATTTTGTCAAAAATCTGTGCCTTTATTCAAATAGACTTACCCTAAATTTCAACTCTCTACATTCTGTAATTAACCGTAAATTAAATAAAATTAACAAGTAAGAACATTTAGATTATTACCCGACCAAGTATGAAAGGTCATAAAAAACCGACCGTGCAGTACTTCAAGCCAACATCTTTAAATTTGTAGGATAACTGTCGGTACACTCGTGTAAACAAGTTTTAGTGTGAAATCAAGGTGATTTTTTTTCAATGCTTCATTTCTAATAACTCGATCATTTATTAACCTATTTTGAAAATTCTTTTTTGTTTGGGAGGGTCCACTTTCCGTTCTGCCCCAATTATCAATTAACTTACTAAAATTACTCCAAGTGGCAATGATATTATATAAAAAAAAAAGCAGATATGTTCTAAGCGCTCGCGTTTTGAAGACTCAAAAAACACCCAATTGTGAGGTTTTTTAAAAGTCTGCGTCATACGTCAAATTATACCTATCTCTTTCATTTGCGTGCTATTTCGTATCTTTTGTCTTACTTATCAGTTATATTTGTCAATGTGTGCAATGGAACAGATTTAAATCGTAATTACTATGAACGTAACATATCTATAGCATAAAACATCATTGCCAAGTGGTGAAAAAATTGGGTGATCTTAATTTGATTATCTATCAGAGAGGTGGTTGTCGAGTGGTGATAATATGAAATAAAAAACTACTCTTCCGCCTTATAGTTTAATAAAAAATATTTATTTTGTTCTTTGTTCGTCTTAGTCTTACATAGTAATAATTTTTTTTAGTATTAATACGAAAAGATTAATACTAAGAAGATTAAATAAAAAGCAACGTAGGCTCTTATTCGTAATTTGTTTTCACTTTTTCGAAACGACAATAATTAACTTAATTAACCGCTTTTCTACATCACTGTACAAACAAGAGAAAAGTTAGGTATATAAATTAAGAAGGTACGGTAAATGTTCTTAAAGGCTGCTTTTTTATGACCTTTCATACTTGGTCGGGTAATAATCTAAATGTTCTTACTTGGTTATTATATTTAATTTACGGTTAATTACAGAACGTAGAGAGTTGAAATTTAGTGTGTGTCTATTTGAATAAAGGCACAGATTTTTGTCAAAAAATGGGAATCGTTACGTTATTCAAACTCCCTTATTTGCGGCTCGAAATGAGTAAACAGTTTTCAGTTCAAAAAGTTGATTTATTTCGTCAATATCAGACGTAGGGTTATAAAATTTTGTCAGAAGAAGCTTGTATCGTATAGGCATCAGCTACTTGAGACATTCAGCGCCTATCGTAAGTAGTTCAAAAGGCAGAGGCTGTTTTCGTTTTTTAGAAAATCTGTTTGAAATCATTAACCATGTATTTCTTTGGAATAACTATGAAGGCACAAATTTGCACAAATTACAAGGCATCTTCTCACAAAAAATCATTTCTGTACGTTCAGCTGTTCTGAAGATATGGAAAATAAGCCAAACGTTACTGCAGCGGCATTTGCAATTACTCAAAAACTACGGGGGGCACAAATGCCGCTGCTTGGCTACTTTAGGGCACAAATTTAAGCTATTTTTTATGCTACTTAAAATTGTCCTAGGACCAATAGGTAAAAATCGTTCCGCCAGGATAACGTTTTCAAGCGTTACGCTGGCGGAATCGTATTTTCATTAATATCTCAGAAACCCCACTAGGCACAAATTTTATATTTGGTGCACATTTACAGCATATAATGCACAAATTATTCTATATTGTTTCATCTCTAGACGTGCTAATATTTTGAACTTTCCGCTAGAGTAACGCACATTCTAGAATCTGGAAAAAGTTTTGTCCGATCTTTCGAACACAGCTCGAATTTGTAATGTGCTTGCTTATACGTATTTGACAAACTTGGTGATTAAGAAAGTTCCCATTAAAAATGACTAGATTTCAATGATAGAATTTAGTCCAGCATTGGGACTCTGGTACCTTAATAATATGTTGAAACTTTTTAATTCCCTCTGAATAAGGCAATTATGCTTTTATTGTGTGTATCACGTAAACCAGTTTGTAATGTCTTGTTTGACCTTAAAAATTAGTATTTAATTCGTTCTGCGGTTTGTATAAGTAATTAATGATCGTTTGAATACAGAATTCGCCGTTTGCCTCTTTCATTTAAAATCAGCAATTGATCTATATGCACCGGTCGCAAAATTAGCTACGCATTTTACATTATCAAAACACCTTATTGACATGGTAAAAAGGTCGTTTAGCAGCTAAAAAGTGCAGATAATTTTTTGGTCTACTGTACTAAATTTTTTGCTTAGAAGAATTTGTTAAAGTGGCATAACCGGCCGTAAGGTAAGGATCGTGTGTGTGAGATTAGAGAAAGATCGTTTCACTACCCACTAAACTCCTCTCGTGTTCCACAACTCTTGATAAAGACATTTTATGTTGTAAAAATGGCGACTAAAAAGAGTTTCTTGCTGGGTCTTCCCGATAAATGGCAACATTACGAAACTAGTGGTAGTATCGTAGTAACTTATTAGTAATCTGTGGTATCGTGTTGTACGAGCCTCAATGAATTTGTATGGCGGTACAGTCTGTTCCCCATAAGTTGATTGGCAGCATTGCCTACGCTTTGTAAATCTGTCAAAAAACAGATTGAAAGTATTGAAAAACAGTAGTACCAATATAGCGGCTAGAGGACTTCTTATCGTGAACGATCTGTAGTCGCTTGGAGACTAAAATCGTCAAGTGTCGAAGATTTGCGTAGCCTTGTGTGCAAAGGGCCTTACTCTTTGATGTCGTCCGATAACATGACGTTATTAGCATATTCCCATCCTCTTAGCGTAACAGACCGAAATGGGCAGAGCAAACATTAATAACACACCTACCGCTTTCGACGTAAGCGGTGAGCAAACAGTTTGGGCGGTTGTTTACAACGCTAAACGGTTTACGGGGAGTCCGTGTAAGTTTAATTATAATATGTCCTTGAATGTGGTGCTTGGTGGTGACAGAAACATCGTGAGGAGGAGGTGACCTTTTTGTAGTTTTCTGGAGAATACCGTGACTGACTGAAGAACAACTTTACACCTTACTTCTGCTACTAGCACTGTTAGCACAGGAAAAATCTCGATCGAAAATAGACTGAGTTTGCGGCTACGCCTTTCCATGTATTAGAAATGGAGTCTGCCGCTAACAGTTTGCCTACTGGGGACGCAACCTAAAACAGGATGGCGAAGAGTACTTATTACAAAGAATAGGACCTTGCGGGCTACACCCCTATACGGAGGCAGACCCGCTTGAGAGGAAAAAGGCTCTTAAACTTAATTTCAAAATGGCCGAACGACTACTCAATGGAGGTTGTCGTATCCACATTCTACCGACGTATTTAGCGGTTAAATTCAAACATGCCAGCGGTTATCAACCAGTTCTAGCTCGAGATATGTCATAATATCAAAACCTATTAACCTCGCGCGTGCACAGATATATCAGATCACTGTGTGTACTTATGTATACACAGTGCTAACTACATGTTACACTCACACTAACATGTATGGATAATACTTGGACTAGTATACCAAAACCGTGGCTAAGCCGCTCGGGTATAAAACTTGGAGGTCGTGGGTTGCGTGCCGCATGATCCTTGGGCCTTGGGTCTGGTTGGTGGTAGGACTTTTTCAGAGTCCGACTGGCTAGCTACCCCCACCGGTAAAGTCTGCCGCCATAACAGCTCTGGCTGTGTTCCGGCAATATTAATGTACTTAAAATCAAAGGCTCGATTATCAGATGACCCTCCAGTTTGGGAGCACATTGAGCGACGCTTCCTGGTGAATTGTCCCTCAAGCTGGTACTAGCCTTGAGGGTATTGACCAGACCAGGCCGCTTAAGCCATGTCGGCATCATCAAGGTTCTCTTCTTCCGGGAAATTTGACAAAAACTGGACTTTGGGAAAGAACATCGGCTAATTTTTATCCCGTAAAAATGCTCAGTTCCCATGGGATAAAAAAAATTGAAGTTGTTTGGTCTGGAGTATTAAAAAACTCTTTCTCGACTAGTATAAAAAAAATAATAGAAAAGAAAAGTCGCAACGGATCGACGTGATCTTAAGTATGGGGAATGGAAAAGATTGACATTGGCTACTTTTTATCCCGGAAATGTCACATTCCTACAGGATAACGTTATATACGCCTCTCGTTGGCGACCATGGTTCGAGCCATGGTCGCCATGAGGAGTGCATGGGAGGCGGCCGCCACCTTCTGCGAAGAAGTAATACCGCAGAAGGAGGCAGCGGAGCGGGAGCGCGGGGAGGACCCCCTCGCTGCTCCCCTCTGCCATATATTCTGTGCCTCTGCGGCGCAGGCGGCCGGGTCGGAGAAGGCGTGCTCGCGTAGCGTGCCTTCTCCAGCCTGAGGGTTGACCTGCGGGCGGGGGTAGCTACACAACGCACGCATTGCACAGGTCGCCCGAGCCAAGTCTGGGAGTCACCTCGTTTCTCGGCTGGCCCTCCCTAGGTGCCACCCCGGGTACCCGGGGATGAGCTCGTTAACAGCCACAAGGCTGGCACCGGCTCGTCCCAATCGGGTGTGAAGGGGAAACCAGGGGAGTTTAGTGGGTAGTGGACGTTTCAGCCTCTAGTCCCACACACGGTGCATCAACGCATTCACCTCCGAAAAAAAGGATAACGTCATAGCTACATATACGTTTGTTTATGTACTAATACATTTTGATTGTAATGATCTATGATCTTTGTTGACCTCATTCCGCCGTACTGGATTCTGATTTGTTGAATTTAATTTATAGGTTAACGATAACATTCCGTAATAGGTAAGTAAATTGTAACATCAGACATCGCGTAGGTATACTGGGCTGAATCACAAAGTGTGCATTGAACAAGTCGAAATGTGTTTAGGTCAGTAATACATTTACCTTGAACTGCTTTTGTTCAAGTGTTTAATCGGTAGTTTTAAACTATTATGTCTGTTTCTATGTCAGTTCAATCCAGTTGAATATCGTTTGAAGTGTTACTAGTGGAAAAGGTATGCTGTTGTTGTCTGTTTTTGAAAGTTAGCAGGATCAACATTTTTTTGATACTTTTTTAATAATTATTTTTGTGTGAGATATTATTATAATTTACAATTCTTTTTACCTATATTTGCAATCCGACGTAACCAACATTACATAATTAACATTTTATTTTATTTTATTTTATTTTATTTTTTATTTTTATTTATTAGAAACAACAACAGCCTTGAACATATTGTATAAACATTAATATTAAAATAATCACATAAATATCTTAGGCCAAAACAGTTGTTCACAGTATTACATAATTTTAACTAAACATGTAGGAGCTGTAGTCTTTGACAATATAACTTTGAATATAAGCCAACAAAATACAAACCAAAAGAAGTTAAGTATAATAAGTAAACAATTAAATTTAATATAACAAAAGGTATACAATCTTGATAAAATTGTAGCAATTTAACACATACCATTAGTTATGTAACCGAAGATATATAAATAAACAAGATTTACAATTATTCTATTTATATTTTATTCTAGGCGTGACATTACCTACTTTAGATATTTTGACATGACATTACCATTTAGATTATTGTATGTACCCAATTTTGCCAAAAGTTTATTATACATAATTACACTTAATTGTGCGTTTAGATATGTAATTCATTATTTTATAAATAAAGGTGAGACCCTTATTCATCCCTGCTCACCAAAATATTTTTGATTTCTTGTTTAAAAGAGTTCTTATTTCTGTAAATAAATGGGTCTACCTCTGAGAACATTTTATTATAGATGTCAAATATTTTTGTCAGTACGGCATTTTGCCCATAGCTAGTTTTGTGGAAAGGAATAAAAAAAAGATTGGTGTGACGGGTGCGTCGTCGAGGGACGCACAATGATACTCTCTCTATTAATTCCGGACAGTCCAATCGCCCGTGCAAAATGTCGTACAACAGTCCCATGCCAAGCAATGCACGCCTCATCTCAAGTGTCATTAGTTTAAACTCACGGCAATTGCTTTCATAATCTGTTTTGCGCTTTTTAAATTTAAAATTTAAGTGTTTTAGAAATTTTTTCTGTATAGCCTCTATTCTATTTTTGTGTACACTGTAGAATGGTGACCAGATGGGACAGGCGTACTCTAATATGCTGCGAACATAGGCGTAGTATACAATTTTAAGACTAATAACGGACGTGAAAGGTTTGCAAGTTCGAATGACAAAACCTAGATTCCTATACGACCTATTGACCACATTTTCTACGTGATTAGAAAAAGACATTTTTGCATCCAGCCAAACTCCCAACAATCAATCAATTTCTTGTTTTCTTGTTCAAGCTTCTTGATCTTTGAAAGATGTAGCGTCAGCTTAGACTTTGTATCTGGAGCACACACACAGATCGGTCACCTGTGACGGTAAGATGGCCTTGACTTAAACCTATTTTTATTTGGTATAAGGAAGATTTGACGTGCATTAAGCGTGCATTATTATTGTATTTAGGTCGCGGTTGTTTCTAACACACCAGGTGTGAAGTTTCACTATGGTTTACTTTTTTTAACCACGCGTGTGGCGGTCAATTCGCCTATCTTATCTATGGTCGCTTGAAACACCAGGAGGTTTTAACTTGCCCGAGCCGACTCTGCAACTTGAAAGAAAAACATGTTTTTGGCAGAAAAAAAAGGTTATTTCTGCTGCCAACACCATGCCCTCCCCAATTAGGTTTTGGGGATAATAGGTTTTGCTAAATATTCAACTTGTTTATCAGCAGCGCTAATTCGGTACATTTCAAAATGTTTATTTGGTCAGGTGGCTTTTCACGATAATTTCACTTGCTGATGTCGAACGTATAAAATATGAATAACATTTTCGATACCATTCAAAATGTCAAATATTTGACTACGATAACATAACCTATATAAAACTGTATACAATTGTTTTAATGTTAGTATTTTTCATGTAGGTACCTATTGTAGTTTAAACCGAAAAAACAAAATTTGATCCTTCTGTGTAATAGTGGTGATTAAATATACTTATTGGACAGCATCAAATACATCGATATAAGTCTTAAGTAAGTAGCTTAAACATTTGTGTTATTGGTACCGAATCAACGAAGGTACCACAAATATGTACATAAATATTCAAACACAGACCAAATACATTTGCTCATTGTATACTACGTTTGCCTGTGGGATTCGAAACTACTACCCCTGGCGCATTGATCTGACTCACTAACTAAACAAAACTTCGTCGACCGCGTAAAGAATTGAAGCATACCTAGATTATGGATTGGTAGCAATTCACCCGTCTTCTAAGACACCACCATCAGGAAAGAAGGAACTCCCTGATGTTAAGTATACGTAACGTAATCCTCAAGTAAAAAAAAATGGTCCGGGGGACTTTACAGGCTTCAACCACAGATTACTAAATAGTTACTGCTCCAACCGGCTAGCTACCGTCAAGACTTGTAAAAACATGTCAAAGTACTAGGTCTGTCTGTGTTCCAATGTGTTATCATTGAATCAAGCCGTCACACTTACTAAAGTTTTCCATAATCTCATCATCATCATTTCAGCCAAACGACGTCCACTGCTGGACATAGGCCTCCCCCACGGATCTCCAAACCGATCTCATCTAATCATCTTCATCAGCATCATCATCATCATCTAATCTCATGATCCCTTTTCAATTAATGTCAGTTTAGTCTCATTGAACATTTCTCTGAGCTTTTCGTTCCAATCTACTCAGGGTTAGTTGAAACACTTGGAACCATGACCCAGGATTTGCCTTGTCCAGTTATTACATGGGAGCGATTGTCGTTGACCTGTGTTATTCTTAACAGAGGAACAGCATAACAATTCTTTTAAAACTATAATGATAAATCTAATACTGTTGTAACATAATACTATCACACAATTTAAGTTTTGTCATCGACTTTGAGTCCTAAGATTGTTATCTTAAGAATTAAATTCGATGTTACAAAATGTTAAATATGTATTTAAAGTTATAACAGTTTAGTTCAGTGCGATATTTGAAATATCTCTTTTAATTTAGCAGTATAAGTGTTGATATAACAAAGTGAATCGGAAGTTGAATTGAATGAACCGCGGTAAGATGACAACGCCACATCAAGCAAAAGTGATAAAATACAATCTAACAGTGTCAAAGTTGTCCCACATATGGACGTTAAGACTAACAGCGGTTTTGTGACGAACAAAGAAGTTGAACCTGCGAAACTCATCTGTGATATTGCGTAAGTCCTTGTTAACTGTGTCGAAGTCATACAAACAGTGCCATCTAGTTTAGCGATTAATAAACTGAGTCTTCAACACATGAATGCGGTTTGAATAGAAGAAGAAGGTAAATACTGTGATATTAACTCAAGAGACATTAATACCTATTGACAAAAACTGTGAAAATTTTAATGCAAATAGAGAAGTAGATATTTTTATCAAAGAAGAATTTGTAATCTTCGTAATATTACTTATTTTGAGAAATAAAGACCTTCCGAAGGAAAGTGGTTATTAAAAAGGCCTTTAGGATAGCCTTTAGATCTGATATTCTGTTTAATATAGCAGTATAAAAGCTTACGGCTATTTAAGAAATAATAAAAACTACTCCAATTCAGTATCAAAAAAGACTTGATCAAGCATCTTTGAAAAAGACGACACAAAAGAAGATTTACTGAAAAACCAACGTATACTAGAAGTTCTCAAACTATCTGTTCTAGAAGACCTCAGTATTGTAAAAAGCTCCATTAATTAGAATCAGAACAGGACAACAAAAAATAAATAAAGAAAGAAGAACTCGACTAAAAGTGTCAACCTTCGCAACCATACCTAAAGACTGAATCAAAACACATCACAAGGGTCTACGAGAATCACCACCGCAGTCCCACCGCTTCGAATCTCAAGCTCCTCAAAGATCTCAAAATTGAAACCTTCCAAGAAGACCTGTTCAAAATGGTGGAGGACACGTCCCACCCGACGCCCCACCCGGAGAGGGTGTCGGCTGCGGCGGTACTTCAGTTCGCAGCGAGAGAGGCGAGGGAGGGCCGTCGGTTGGCTGAATTTGGGGCTCATGCCCTTGCCACCATCACCTACAATGCTTACGGTATTGTTTCGCTTTATATACTTCTAGCTTTTTTAAAATAATACAAGGGTGGAACGCTCCGAAAAAGAGGTGGATGGATTGCGTGAAAGATGATATGAGTGAAAAAGGAGTGGATAGCTCGTTGACAAGTGACAGGGATGAATGGAAAAGAAGAACATATTGCGCCGACCCCAAATAAATTGGGAACAGGGCAGGAGGAAGAAGACAAGGGTAGAACGCTCAAATGTAAACGGCTACCGTTATCTTTGCAACACCAGAGGCCTAACTTGTGCGTTACTGACTCTAATTAGCCAATAAGAAAAAAACATTCTTCTCGCTGCCAACACCTTACTCTCCCCGATTAAGCTCTAGAAACCTTAGTACAGGTACCGGCAAACTTTTTGAACATCGGTCGACGGAGAGGGGAAAAGTTCGCGCATGAGCACTTGCGCCTGACCAATAGCGTGCGCGAATCTCCCAAACGCCCGCGCGCGCCATTGGTCAGAGGTATGCTTCTGACCAATAGCGCGCTCGCGTGTCAAAATTCGTGTTCTATGCAATCCCCACTCGTTATTCAAGAAGTTTGCCG
The DNA here is from genome assembly GCA_949319885.1 of Mecyna flavalis. Taxonomy (NCBI): domain Eukaryota; kingdom Metazoa; phylum Arthropoda; class Insecta; order Lepidoptera; family Crambidae; genus Mecyna; species Mecyna flavalis. The sequence continues at coordinate 5,871,466 of OX439420.1, read as the reverse complement.
GTACTGTAAAATTTTCGATGATAGTTTTTGGTTTAACTATGGTTCGTTTTGTTTTGCATCTTGTCATCATTTTGTATAAAAAATAAAGGAAATATACTATGAGATCACCTGTTAAATGTTAGCATGAAGCTAACTGTAACATCATAACAAGAGATAGGAAGCGATCGGGCATTTCATTTTGCCCCAATTATGAATATTATCTTAAGTTCTTAACCAATGTTTTTGTTGCTATGCGAGTAATCAAGTATTTTTTGTCGTAAACATTAAGGGGCAGCGCAGACGGCACACTTTTTGTGCGAAAGAGTCTGCCGCGGATTTTTCACAGACTCAACGCACAAAAAGTCTGTCGCGGATTTTTCACAGACTCAACGCACACGACGCACATCTTCGATCATTTTGTCGGCAGAACTGTAGGGACGTAGACGCTATGAAAATCGTGCAGAGATTAAAGATCGCGAAGTATTATTTTGTACTTGATGTAACAGACAGAAAAAGATGAAGAAAATTTTGGGTACATCCTATACTTTCGGAAAGATTACTGAAGGGAGAGTTCTATATTAAACATTCAATTCTGAACAACACCGGATTTTTTTTTAAGTTTTATAAAATGTCTGTTACTACATTATGATGAGTTGCTATTTATTTTAAGACCCGCTTTGACTAATTCAGACACAACAATGAGGAAGTTAATAATAAATATCTCTGGGCATTATTCACACAGCGCCATCTAGCCCCAAACTAAGCAATAGCTTGTGCTATTGGTGCTAGACAACGGATAAACATTACTTATATACTTTTTTTTTGTAAATACATACATAATATACATAGAAACACCCAGACCGATACAAACAGACATGTTCATGCACACAAATGTTTGTACCGTGCGGGGATCGAACCCGCGCGACCTGTGGTGTAATAGCCGACTTCTCAACCATTACACCTAATGGCTCGTCAAATTAGTATTTCGGTTAAAGAAACTTTATTCTCAAAAAGAAATTACATAAACACTTACATGAGAACATTAAAATTTATAATAAAACAAATTATCCGGCAACAAAAAATAAATAAATAAATAAATAATAATAATAATACTACCAATTACACAGAGCAATCACTAGTTACAATTTGTTTACAAAAATTTTCTTATACAGAATATTACCAAGAAACAAGTTTTAATGTTTAAACTCACTGCGGACCGAGTTTTAATGATTTTACATAATATATGTATTAATATCTATATTCTGCCATAGAAGTATCATAAATTATTGGTCTATTTTGTATTTCATTAATTAGCATCGTTACATCGATGTCTGGCGTCATAATAGATCGCATACGTATACGTTACGTCCCACCACTAGATTGCAGACTAAAATGTACGCCAATGTGCGCCGTCTGCGTTAGCCCGTGTTGAAGCAAACGTTCCATTTTTTTCGCACACTTTTTGTGCGGAGCGGTGTGGCGCGGCGCGGCGCGGTCTGCCGGAATCACACGGATTTTGTGCGCGCCGGACTTTTTTGCGCGTCGTCTGCGTTACTCCATACAGTTGCATACGTTCTATTTTCGCCGACTAAAAAGTCTGTCACGGATAGTCTGTCGTCTGCGCTGCCGCTAAATCATGTCAAGAGAGAGATAGAAAACCGTTGAAATATTATGTCTACGTTTATGACGTTTATTCATGTTTTTTTAAATACGGTAATGACTTCCATACTTTTTTATTTTACTTGGAGAAATACTTTTTTTTATACTAGTCCAGTTGGCAGACAGGCACACAGCCCCCACCTGATGGTAAGCGGTCACTGCAGCCTATTCCATTGAGGGACACTTGACCAGGAAGCGTCGCTCAATGTGCTGCCAGACTGTAGGCTCTTCTGATCTTCGAACCTTTGATTACAAGTGTACTGGCTCCCACATTAACACTGCCTGTAGATTTCGTCTGTGGACCGGTAGCTAGCCAGTCGGACTCTGAAAAAGCTCTACCACCGACCAGACCCAAGGCGGAAATCCGACCCACGACCTCCGTGTTTTTATACCCGAGCGGCTTGGCCACTGTTCCACGGAGGCGGTCGGTTCAACGGTTATTTCATTATCTTCTGCATGTTTTATTGCACATGTAATTCAGACAGATAACTAGATTTAACTCGTTATACAGCCCTATGACATGGGGTCAGCAAGATCGGAATTATCTGCATCGGGCTTTGTCCCAATTAAATTGCAGAAGTTCTATACTATACGACGAGCCATTTGGTGTAATGGTCGAGAAGTCGGCTATTACACCAGAGGTCGCGGGTTCGATCCCCGCACGGTACAAACATTTGTGTGCATGAACATGTCTGTTTGTATCGGTCTGGGTGTTTCTATGTATAATATGTATGTATTTACAAAAAAAAAGTATAAAGTAATGTTTATCCGTTGTCTGGCACCCATAGCACAAGCTAATGCTTAGTTTGGGGCTAGATGGCGCTGTGTGCATAATGTCCAGAGATATTATTATACCTAAATGAGATTTTAAAACTGTGCCAATTATTCCTTACGTCTTAACGTCGTAGCTTGAGGGAAGATATTTCCCCTTTTAATGACATCATTAATCAAAAGACGGTCCAGCCGCGGTAACCGCTTACCTACCATCAGGTGAGTTGCGTGCCTGTCTGCCAACTGATCTAAAAAGAATATTCGAATAAAATTATTCGAATTTTGACTGTTTATTCCAATTGGTCTCTCTGAGTTCTTCTGTCATGGATTACGGAGCAGCTTATGATTAAGGGGGGGCAATGGAGCAATATTATTTAGTAGAAACATTATGAATGCCGAGAGCATGAAGCGTTACCGCTTTGCGGCTAGCGACATATGATCTCAAGGGGGGGGGGGGCAAGTGCCGCTCCCTGCCCCCCCCCCTTGGCGACGCCCTTGCGGAGGACTGATGGCAGTCGCTCCCTATGTAACTACTGGACTTGCCAAACCATAGATCATGGTGCAAGCGTACCCTGACTAAAAGATCGGGACAAGACGCTCAGACAGACAACATATACTCAAAGGTGACTCACTGACTGACATAGTTATCTATCAACGCACAGCCCAAACCATTGAACGGATCGGGCTGAAATTTGGCATACAGGTAGATGTTATGACGTAGGCATCCGCTAAGAAAGGATATCTCGATATTTCCACGGGAACGGGAACCACGCGGGTGAAACCGCGGGCGGCCGCTAGTTATATTATATGTATAGTTGTTTATTAAAATTATGTTGTATTATTTCGTTTACACCCAAAGGTTGACTGATTTTGATGCCATTTAGCGTTGTAGCCGTTATTTGCGTCTATTTTTTGTGTAAAAAAGATTAAATAAATTTCATATTAATTAATCACAATGAATTATATCTATTAGACCCTAAATGCTACCCCATAAAACCACAGATACCAAACTCACTTAGCAAGATAACAAACAGATTCTGCCTGAGCAAACTGAGACCATAGAGTAACTCTCAAAGAGATAAGTTCTCAGCAAACAAGAATATTATCTCGGGTCATATGTTAATTAGTTTGGAACTAAATTATTCTGGATACGTACTGTAGTACCAATTATCTTTGTTATTGTGCTCTTAAACGTATTGAAAGTGTTTTATCTATTTTTTTGGTTCATAGTATTGATTAATAATATTATTCGCTTTTAAGGTGACGATCGATAGAAAAATAAGTCAGGTCATGGACCTTTGGTGACTGTGGCGACATCTTTTTTAGCAAGCGTCAACTATTTCTCAGAAAAGTTTTTGTATTCGATGATAGATGGCGTTGATTAACAATCTTCACTGAGTATTGTAAATATAGGAATCCTGCATTGCACTTGAGCGAGAGAAAAATATACCAAGATTAATAAAAGCTAAGGCTAAATGTGGTCTAATTTCTGATTCACAGCTCCCTTGGCCACTCGTAGTGTTCACCAGCCAATAAAATTCATGCTACAAATATCCTTACAATATGCCACTTTTTGGAGACTGTTCTTCAAGAGTTGTTCTGATGATGCGCTCTCCACAGCGGCGCTGGGCGAGATCGGTGGCAGCGGCGCCAGCTCCTCGTCGTCACACATGTCCCCGGGATGGCCGGTCAACGACCTCGACTTGGATCTGCCCGGGGAACTGTCGATGAAGTGAGTTTTAATGAGATAACATATTTGTTTGGCAGACAGGCACGCTGCCCACCTGATGGTAAGCGCCATAGCGGCCTTTTCCATTAAGAGATACTTACCCTGAAAGCATCGCTCAATGTGTTGGCTCTTCTGATGGTCGAGCCTTTGATTTTAAGTGTACTGGCTCCCACATTAATACTGCGGTGGAACGGAACGTAGCCAGAAAATATGTTAAGGCAACCAGAGCCAGACGTGGTAGCTAGTCAGTCGGACTCTGATAAAGTCCTACCACCCATCAGACCCAAGACGGAAATTGAACCCACGACCTCCTGGTACGCTAAGCCATTCGGGTATAAAACCCGAGTGGCTTAGCCATTGTTCCACGAAGGCGTTACCAAAAAATTTGTGTTAGGATTTTCGCTAAACCATAATGTCAGAGGAAATATTTTGGATAAGGGGACCCGCCACATAGCCATCACCCCAGAAGACACATTGATAAATTAATGCAGTCCTCATGTTCACAAAGCTAAGGCTTTATTAATAAACTGTCAGCAATCCGTATTACAGCGATGCGCTGCTGTCTCTGCCGTCGCTGGCCGTGTTCAAGCAGGAGGCACCGTCGCCCACAGGCGCCGTGCTGTCGCCGCCTAGGCGCGTGTGGCCTGCGCGCCGGCCTGATGAGAGGCAGGTGAGTGTCATGCAGGAAGTGATGTAGACCCGGTCGCTTCACATGAGGTCGATGGTCTGAGCCACTTCAGTATTACAGCGATGCGCTGCTGTCTCTGCCGTCGCTGGCCGTGTTCAAGCAGGAGGCACCGTCGCCCACAGGCGCCGTGCTGTCGCCGCCTAGGCGCGTGTGGCCTGCGCGCCGGCCTGATGAGAGGCAGGTGAGTGTCATGCAGGGAGTGATGTAGACCCGGTCGCTTCACATGAGGTCGATGGTCTGAGCCACTTCAGTATTACAGCGATGCGCTGCTGTCTCTGCCGTCGCTGGCCGTGTTCAAGCAGGAGGCACCGTCGCCCACAGGCGCCGTGCTGTCGCCGCCTAGGCGCGTGTGGCCTGCGCGCCGGCCTGATGAGAGGCAGGTGAGTGTCATGCAGGGAGTGATGTAGACCCGGTCGCTTCACATGAGGTCGATGGTCTGAGCCACTTCAGTATTACAGCGATGCGCTGCTGTCTCTGCCGTCGCTGGCCGTGTTCAAGCAGGAGGCACCGTCGCCCACAGGCGCCGTGCTGTCGCCGCCTAGGCGCGTGTGGCCTGCGCGCCGGCCTGATGAGAGGCAGGTGAGTGTCATGCAGGGAGTGATGTAGACCCGGTCGCTTCACATGAGGTCGATGGTCTGAGCCACTTCAGTATTACAGCGATGCGCTGCTGTCTCTGCCGTCGCTGGCCGTGTTCAAGCAGGAGGCACCGTCGCCCACAGGCGCCGTGCTGTCGCCGCCTAGGCGCGTGTGGCCTGCGCGCCGGCCTGATGAGAGGCAGGTGAGTGTCATGCAGGGAGTGATGTAGACTCGGTCGCTTCACATGAGGTCGATGGTCTGAGCCACTTCAGTATTACAGCGATGCGCTGCTGTCTCTGCCGTCGCTGGCCGTGTTCAAGCAGGAGGCACCGTCGCCCACAGGCGCCGTGCTGTCGCCGCCTAGGCGCGTGTGGCCTGCGCGCCGGCCTGATGAGAGGCAGGTGAGTGTCATGCAGGGAGTGATGTAGACCCGGTCGCTTCACATGAGGTCGATGGTCTGAGCCACTTCAGTATTACAGCGATGCGCTGCTGTCTCTGCCGTCGCTGGCCGTGTTCAAGCAGGAGGCACCGTCGCCCACAGGCGCCGTGCTGTCGCCGCCTAGGCGCGTGTGGCCTGCGCGCCGGCCTGATGAGAGGCAGGTGAGTGTCATGCAGGGAGTGATGTAGACCCGGTCGCTTCACATGAGGTCGATGGTCTGAGCCACTTCAGTATTACAGCGATGCGCTGCTGTCTCTGCCGTCGCTGGCCGTGTTCAAGCAGGAGGCACCGTCGCCCACAGGCGCCGTGCTGTCGCCGCCTAGGCGCGTGTGGCCTGCGCGCCGGCCTGATGAGAGGCAGGTGAGTGTCATGCAGGGAGTGATGTAGACCCGGTCGCTTCACATGAGGTCGATGGTCTGAGCCACTTCAGTATTACAGCGATGCGCTGCTGTCTCTGCCGTCGCTGGCCGTGTTCAAGCAGGAGGCACCGTCGCCCACAGGCGCCGTGCTGTCGCCGCCTAGGCGCGTGTGGCCTGCGCGCCGGCCTGATGAGAGGCAGGTGAGTGTCATGCAGGGAGTGATGTAGACCCGGTCGCTTCACATGAGGTCGATGGTCTGAGCCACTTCAGTATTACAGCGATGCGCTGCTGTCTCTGCCGTCGCTGGCCGTGTTCAAGCAAGTTGCTTCTATGACGCACGTGTATGTACCACTAGGTCAGCAGTGTAGGGAGTATTCAAGTATTACGTAACGCAATTTTTGAAGATTTTTGACCCCCCTCCCCCCCTTGTAACGCACCGTAACGTTTTTCTGTACCCCCCCCCCTACTACGTACTACGTAACACTCAAGTGACCATTTTTACCCTAAAGTCGCCAATTTGGGAGTATTTATTTCCAAATTTTTTATTAAAAAAAAAAACAATGTTACGTAACGTGTTGTTAGAAAGACCCCCTCCCGCCCCTGTAACGCATCGTAACGTTTTACGAGACCCCCCCCCTCCCGTCCCTGTAACGCATCGATTGACGAGCCATTTGGTGTAATGGTCGAGTAGTCGGCTATTACACCAGAGGTCGCGGGTTCGATCCCCGCACGGTACAAACATTTGTGTGCATGAACATGTCTGTTTGTATCGGTCTGGGTGTTTGTATGTATAATATGTATGTATTTACAAAAAAAAAAGTATATAAGTAATGTTTATCCGTTGTCTGGCACCCATAGCACAAGCTAATGCTTAGTTTGGGGCTAGATGGCGCTGTGTGAATAATGTCCAAAAAAAAATATTTAAAAAAATATAAAATATATCGTAACGTTTTACGAGACCCCCCCCTCCCCCCAAATTGCGTTACGTAATACTTGAACGCTCCCTGACGGACAACATCGTGGGGAATCCTGCACAGATGAACGGATATGTAGTCATGATCCAATTGCTTCAGTTCTCCTGTCAAGGGTTACTGAGGTCAGATGGCAGTCGCTACAATATAATAAATGAACTTGCCAAAGCTGCTGGAGCCAGAATCAGAGAGTTCATTAGGGTGGATGATCTATTCTTCCACTCTGACAAACACGTCCTCAGTTAATGTGAACTTTCATGACAGTGACTTCTATTTTTTATATCAGATCAGTCACCTGACAGTCACATGTGGAGTACCACCTGATGGTTAACAGTCACTGCGGCCTATTCTATTGGATAGTTAACCAACTCGCCTCACTGTCTGCTTCAATAATTTCCGAGTCTTTTCAAGGTTTTTTTTTTTTATGGTATAGCGGGCAGACGAGCATGCGGCACACCTGATGGAAAGTGACAACCGCCGCCCATAGACAACTGCAAATCATGTGGAATCACAGATGCGCTGCCGGCCTTTAAGGAAGGAATACACTCTTTTTTTAAACAATTGCAAGTCGTATCTGATCGGAAACACCGCTGATGACAAAGAATTCCATATCTTGGTTCCAAGAATTTGCCAATGTCAATCTCTCCTCAATTGGGCTCGGTCTCCACTTTATTCACCAACAGAAACATAGTACGGACGGCAGCAGATCAACCTACCCATAACTGTCAAAAAAATCTCAATTAAAAGAGAACTCTATGTGATGTGATAAAGCTGAAAATCCGTTGTAGAAATTTGACAGATTAGGGTAGTCTGATGTGCTGTCGACTGTACAACATTTACAAAGTGCTGCTTCACTGTAGTAAGGGATGGAAGTGGAAACAAGTGAAGTGGGCTACCATAAGAATCTCTAGAGAACCAAACGATCTCTAGAGAACGAGGTAGGCAACCTCTACTAGATCCACCTCTACATCTCCTAAACTTAAAGATGTGTTTATGATTGTCACGGCAGGTTACCAACATGGTGGTTGACGGAGGCAACCGGGAGGGGATGGAGGAGGGGTGCCAGCAGTCTCCGCCTCACAACACGATGATCGTTCAGCACGGTATGTGATCCTACTTTATTATTATTACTATATAACGTCCGTTATATAATTTTCGTTCAAAATTGGTTACCCCAAGGTAAAAATTTTCAATCATTGATATAACATACAGCAACACTTGCTTAATAATATCGTAATTATTAATCTAACCAACGATTTAAAAAACTTAAGTTTTCACCACATATCAATGTGGTTTTAATCACAAAAATAATATACTTTATTCATTAATAATAATAAAACATTCTTAATTAATTAATAAGTCAAAATCAAAGATAAAAATTGACGATTTTATGAATCTTCCCGATTTTATAGACCTTTTTTCAATATTACGAAACTTCCTCATTTTATACACTTAATTTGTCGATATCATGAAGTTTCCTCCTTATAAACACCTAACATGTCTTAAACATAATTGTGGTTCTTTCAACAGGGAGTCCGGAGAGCATGCAATGCCAGCCTGCGATGCCGGGTACCCTCATGCCGATGAACGGGTACCACTCGCCCACCGGACAAGAGAATAAGAGTGAGTAATGTTTATGTTTATATGGCAGGTACGCAGCCCACCTTATGGTAAGCGGCCACTGCGATCCATATTGAGGGGTATGTAGCCAGGAAGCGTCACTCAATGTGCTGCCAGACTGTTGGCTCCTCTGATCTTCGAGCCTTTGATTTCAGGTGTACCGGCTCCAACAATAAAATTGCTTGAACATAGCAAGAGCTGTTATGGCGACAGATTTCACCTGTATCGAATATAATGTTATTTACCTGGGTGTTATACGCAATGACGTTCAATTAAAAAACTAGACTCCCAATCACGCTCAAATATTGTCCGAAGCAAAAGTCTGCCCACCCGACTATTGGGCAGAGTTTTCGTTTAGTTGTATACAATTGACATTAAACACTAACTGCCACGAGATAAGGTGTTAATTTGAACGAATGTGTTAATGTCATCTGTGTCAACGCCGCTCGGACGTTTTTTGAGGAATTTTTCTTAGAGATTGGGTGTCTAGTTCATTGAACTACAACTACTAGCGTATAGAACCGACACCGCAAACAAAATTTTTGCGCGATGCTTTGTTGCCGTTACCATGGTTACGGCAACAACTCATTCAAGATCTATGAGATAGGCATTTCGAACAAAACGCGTAAGCGCCTTGCTTTGCATGGCGCTTACGACGTTTTGGTCGCCAGAAAAATATACTCTGTAAGCAATCTATAGCGCTGCAAGTTTTATATTTTGGTTAGACGACATCCGCTGTAGCAAATACATCAGTCAGTCCAGTCATCATTTTGCGACACATTTTTTGTTCCGTATAGCCTCTCTATACGTAGTACTTGTAACTCAATGGTCTAGTTGTATATTGAACGTCATTGGTTATACGTTATTATTCTTATAACAGATGCCGGTCTCCTGATGTGCTCGCCAGTGAGCTCGCTCGACGGTTTCCTGCACTCGCCTATCCAGCAGCGAATTGAGCCTACCTACAAGGACGATTCCAGGTTTGTTCTATTTCTTTTATATGTCATTTCAGTTGGCAGTTGGTTAAGAAGCTTGACCGTCTTAGTGGAACAGTGGCTAAGCAGTTCGGGTATAAAACCCGGAGGTCGAATTCGATTCGATGTCAGAAGAAGTAGAGAGAAATCAATAGTACGAGTGCGGAAAAGAGATAAACATAAGGTGAAAAGAGATAAAAATAAGGTAAATAGAGATAAACATATGGTGAAAAGAGAAAAACATAGGGTAACCCTATGATGCGGTAAGTGCTTAAATTTAACCCAGTATAATTGGGTAAGCGCATCAGAAAGTAGTTAACCCTATTCAAAAGGGTTTCCAAATCGATAGACTAACACTATCAATAAGTTACCTTTTCATTTGGGTAAGATTTCAATAGGGTTTCCCTAAAAATAGGCTTAAGCAAATAAAGGGGTTTTCCGGTCCCTGGTAGGTTTATGTGCTGCCGATACAAACCGCTACATAATAACATTCTCTCTTTGGCTCCAATACGTAGATTATTATAAAAAATGGCAAAAACATAATTTTATGGCCTAAAATTTATAAAAAGTTCCAAAGCATTTCTGCTTGTTGCCATTTTTTCTTTTACTCACCCAAAATTCCCTCACAGGTTCCAATACGTGCTAGCAGCAGCGACGTCGATAGCCACGAAGCAGAACGAGGAGACCCTCACGTACCTGAACCAGGGCCAGCCTTACGAGATCAAGCTGAAGAAGCTGGGCGATCTCTCGCATTACAAGGGAAAGACGCTCAAGGTAAGTTATGTGCCGAGGTTAGGTGCCATTGAGCATGTACTAAGTAGAGTTGCGAGTCGACAATATTTCGTCGATTACATTTTTTTATTCGATCAAACAGATACAGTAAGCAGCAAATCAATCTACCTTTATAATATGTATGTATGTTACGCTTAAAGATCGAAAACGCTCATTGAGCGGAAAAATAGCTCACAAGGCGTTGTGGGTTTTCCGGGTTTTAAAAAAAAAATACCACGAATACTTCTAACCTATATCCATCAGAGTCGATGTTCGCCTCCGATGTTGTTTTTGTATAACTTAATATCTCTCAAAATATAGTCTCCTCTGTGTGTCAGTACGTTGGATGTTTTACTGTGACCATAACGTGTTGTGAGCTATTTTTCCGCTCAATAAGCGTTTTTGATCTTTGAGCGCAACAATGTATATCAAAGATAAGGTAGTTTGATGCACAGGGTACTTAAAAATTTTTGTTTATTATTTCTGTCAAAAAATGACTTTGTAACCGAAAACCACTGAGCAAATACTAAAAAGAGAATGTTAGCACCGTAACCCGCGGGCTAGCGAGAGGCCGTGTGTGAGACTCTGGACTAAAGACTTTCGACACACTACATAATAAACTTTTTCGGCTTTCCCTTTTCAACCGAAAAATATTGACTCTTTTTTTTTCTTCTAAAAATTTCATTTTGAACTTTGGTTAAATCCCAAGTGTTGGTTTGGCCTTTTAAGATTATTAAATAAATAAATAAATAAATATCTCTGGACATTATTCACACAGCGCCATCTAACCCCAAACTAAGCATTAGCTTGTGCTATGGGTGCTAGACAACGGATAAACATTACTTATATACTTTTTTTTTTGTAAATACATACATATCATACATAGAAACACCCAGACCGATACAAACAGACATGTTCATGCACACAAATGTTTGTACCGTGCGGGAATCGAACCCGCGACCTCTGGTGTAATAGCCGACTTCTCGACCATTACACCAAATGGCTCGTCGTCGTATTGAAAATTAATAATTCACACTCCATTCAGTTATGTGACTATGTCCTGTGACTATGTATGTGACTGTGTCCTAGCGGTAAAATTTTGTTTACCACCGAATCTGTCGTAAAATAAAACGTTTTTGTGTCCAGAGCGTGATCAAGATCTGCTTCCACGAGCGTCGGCTGCAATACATGGAGCGCGAACAGATCGCTCAATGGCATCTCGAGCGACCCGGCGATAGGATCATCGAGGTAAGGCTATGTTCTGTTTGTTAGACTTTGCATAAGACATAAGAGAGATCAGGCACAGGACTAAAAATCTGCTACCATAACAGCTCAATACAAATGTGGGAGTCAATACACTTAAAATCAGAGGCTTAAAATAAAATTGCTTTCGAACTAAATAAATAAAAAGGAATAAACTCAGATAATCTCAGCTCAGAGAATAAGATCGGATGAGTCTACAGTCTGGCAGCACATTGAGGGACGTTTCCAGGTGAAGTGTCCCTCAATGGAATAGGCCGCAGTGGCCGCTTACCATCAGGTGGGCTGCGTGCCTGTCTGCCAATTAACTCATATAAAAAAGTCACAATTTCCGTGGGTCTAAATAGTTATTTATGTGGCTGTTGCATAATGAGGGTCATTAAAATACGAATGTGGTTTTATCAACGAACGAAGTGAGTTTCATAAAAGGATCACATGAGTATTTTAATGCCTAATTATGTACAGTCACATACATAACTTTATCTTCATTCATACGATAAATGTCTATTTTAAAGTCAGGATCGATGTGAAACCGCGTGGAATATAATCCGTAGTACCAGGAGAGCAGAGTTACAAGAAGCTGGCCCGTTACTAATTAGTGTGGACCGGCGCAGTCGCTTGTTAACCTAGTTAGGCCCTGCCGGCTGCGGCTAGCTCGCGTCTTTCAAACTCTTTGATTGAATGAATAGTTACGCTGCGGTTATGCTCTCCTGGTACCTTTGAAAATACATTATGTTCCCCACAGGTGGACGTGCCGCTCTCGTACGGCGTGACGCGCGTGGAGCAGCCGGCGTCGCTCAACGCATTACATGTGTACTGGGACCCTACTAAAGATGTCGGAGTGTATATTAAGGTGGGTGGTTTAATCTATAAGTTAGTCGCCAGACTTCAGAGGTTGTTGACAGCCTTCGTGGAACAGTCTAAGCCACTCGGGTGTAAAAACACGGAGGTCGTGGGTTCGATTCCCGCCTTGGGTCTGGTCGGTGGTAGGCTTTTTCAGAGTCCGACTGGCTAGCTACCACCCCCACGGGTGAATCTGCCGCCATAACAGCTCTGGCTGTGTTCCGGCAGTATTAATGTGGGAGCCAGTACACTTGAAATCAAGGCTCGAAGATCAGATGAGTCTACAGTCTGGCAGCACAGCGACGCTTCCAGGCAAAGTGTCCCTCAATGAAATAGGTCGCAGTCGCCGCTGACCATCAGGTGGTGGAATGCGTGTCTGTCTGCCAACTGACCTAGTATAAAAAAAACGAATTATGAATGCTGTACTTTTTTTATCTAGCCGAGAGAGTGTCCCACTGCTAGTTTCCATTCTCCTCTTTTCAAAGCGACCCAACCTCGGCAAAAAAGTCGTGTTCATCCCTCCCACCTTTTATTTGATCTGTACCAAAAAAAATCCAGTATTATGCCATTTGGCAGACAGGCAATATTATTGTAATTTTATAAAGTAGTTTTAACCTCACTTTTCCTGCAGGTGAACTGCATCTCAACAGAGTTCACGGCGAAGAAGCACGGCGGGGAGAAGGGCGTGCCGTTCCGCATCCAGGTGGAGACCTACCTGGCCAGCGACGACCACAGCAGGCTGCATGCCGCCGCTTGCCAGATTAAGGTATAGAGTTACTTCTAGAAGAATGCTATCTCCTTCTGCGAGACAGTAATCTCACAGAAGGCAGCGCGAGGAGGACCCCTTACTGCTCCCATCCTCCGGAGACGGCGTCACTTGCCAGATTTAGGTAACACGCCTACTTCCCATTTGGTAAACCTCAAACTTTACCTACTAAAATAGTTACTTCATACATTTAATCCCATACAGTTTGAGGTTTACCATATGGGAAGTAGCCGGTAACACTTACCATCAGGCGACCCACTTGCTCAAGCCCAGGGACGCTGCCGACGGCGATGTAGGAGCGCGGGGGGGTTTAGTGGGTATTCCCCGTGCACCAGTCTTTCTTGAGACTGGGGCATGGAGCTGCACTGAGTCCCACACACGGCTCGCCTACCCCAGGCGGGTTATGGTGCGTAAATGCATCCCTTCCACAAAAAACAAACAAAACAAAAAAAATGGCAATTCTTTTAAGTTCCAGAACTGAGGCTAATGAGACTTAGGCTGGTAAATAGCCATAAGGCTGGAACCAGCTCGTCCCGATCAGGTGGGCGTGTGTGGGACTCGGGACTAAAGCTTCACACTACCCACTAAACTCTCCTGGTTCCCCTTCACACCGGAAGACGAGCCGGTGCCCACCTTCTATCGATTGACTGGCCTATCCCCGGGTACCCCGTCCTAATGCGTAGGCCGAGATGGTGCCTAGGGAGGACCCGAGGAACCAGATCATCCCCAGACATGGCTTGGATGACCTTAAGCGATGAATGCGTTGGGGGCAACCCAGTAAACAGGTCAAGAAGGTCTCGCTATATAAACAAAGAAACCTCAGGGGTGTCTTTCCCTATATTGTCGCTCAAGCCTACGGTTTGCCTGATGGTCACTGTTGCAACTTAACACCAGAGGCATCCTGTTATTCGAAGGGAAAACAAACTGTTGGTATCAAGTTCTTTATAATGTTCTTTTGCCGCAAACACCATTAACAATTAATAGTTATTTATGTGGCTGTTGCATAATGAGGGTCATTAAAATACGAATGTGGTGTGAGTGTAAGAAAAAACACATGAGTATTTTAATGCCTAATTATGTACAGTCACATACATAACTTTATCTTCATTCATACGATAATATGTCTATTTTATAGTCAGGATCGATGAGCAAAGTTAGTACTTAGTACAAAATCATGTCATAATTTGTAGGTCAATTTGAATAAAATACATTTTAAGAAGACGTTCGAAATTTGAACGTAATTAAGGTATCGGTTACCGATACCACAGATAATATAATACTAGTACAGATGCCCCATCCCATACAAAGAAATGTGACCTCCCTAACTCGCGTTATTCTTCGGGTTATTCGGGTTATATAGCAAGCGTCTGTGGTTTTGGATAAACTGTCAATAGATGGCGCTAGTGTATAACGCGCGGTGAAAATGCATGAGTAGGTACCTACCGGTGCGTTGCCCGACACTGTATGTTGTGCCTTCGCGCCAATGTGTGTGATATTCCTTTGCAACGTGTCGCGTGCGCGTAATCAATAGCGATTGTTGATTAGATTTTAGATATACTTTTTTATACTACTTAGGTTGGGTTGGATATATTTTCTTTTAATTCAGTAAAATATTAATATGCAATTATTATAAATATGAAAAAAGAAACATAGAAGAAATTAACTGAATTGAAAACCTCCACTTTTTTTAAGTCGGGTAAAAAATTTGCGTACCTATTTAACACTTTCACCGCCAAAGCCTTCTTTAGAAGACAAAATATGATTGTTTCGTGGTCTCCACCCCCACCTTTATTGGAAAACATTAATATAATTTTTAAAAGCATTTTGCCTGCTTAATGGCCACATAAATATTAATATTTAAAAAAAATCAATTGTCCAGGCATATTATCTGTGGTCCAGGTATCAGACGGTACTCAAACCCGCGACTACGGAGGCAGTTTGTACCAAAAGCGGATTTAATATATTATGACAACTCTATTATTAAAATACTATTAATAATGACAAAACTTTTGTCATTATTTTTAGTGTTTTCTGTTTTTGTTGGGCTATTATAAAATAAAACAAGATGTCGAAATACGTAATTATTTTTATTTATTCTTACACATTTTGTAAACGAAATGTAAATAACAATAATCAATATAACAATACTTTAAAACAGTCGTAAAAAAGACATGCGCCGCGCGCGCGCTGCTTATGCAATAGGGTGGCGGCGAAAAGGTTAAGAGCATTGATTGGTTTCAATTGAATAGGCATTTTAATAAATAAAAAGAACATAGTATAAAATAATATTAATATAAGTAAATCACTATTACACAATCAATTATAAATGAATAATTATTAATCAGTTAATCACTTATTCTGAAGGATTCTCAATTTCGATGTTGATGTTGATTGTAGTGATTGTTTACGAGATTTGCAGTAATCATGTATCTTAACTTCTAGTAATTTATTAATCAAATAATTAAAATGATTTACGTCGTGATAATCATCAGAAATCATAAACTCATGTTTTTTTTTATACTAGGTCAGTTGGCAGACAGGCACGCAGCCCACCTGATGGTAGGCAGCCACTGCGGCCTATTCCATTGAGGGACGCTCCACCTGGAAATGTCCCTCAATGTGCTGCCAGACTGTAGACTCATCTGATCTTCGAGCCTCTGATTTCAAGTGTACTGGCTCCCACATCAATATTGCCGGAACACAGCCAAAGCTGTTATGGCGGCAGATTTCACCTGTGGGGGTGGTAGCTAGCCAGTCGGACTCTGAAAAAGTCCTACCACCAACCAGACCCAAGGCGGGAATCGAACCCACAACCTCCGTGTTTTTATACCCGAGCGGCTTAGCCACTGTTCCACAGAGTCGGTCATGTTTAAACTTCTCTACTAAATCAGCCACTAAATTCATTTTATGTAAAGCATTAATATTAGCTTTGAAGAAATCTAATAGGTTATTATTTACCAAATTAAATTAATCACTGGGTGATTTTAATGTGGGTAATATTATGTTTGAATATGATTTATTAATCAACAATAATTGTTTTCTAATCTGGTATTTTAATTTATTTTTTGAATTTTGTAAAAGTTGTTTTAACTTTTTACAGTTGGGTGTGTTATCTTTATTCCTTCTAGTAGGAGTTTGCCAGCAATGTTGTGACGGAGTAGTGGGCTCTTCTTCCTCATAACACCTACTTTTATTTGTGTATACTTTTTTCGGTGTCAAAACTTTTAATTCCGGTGAACCTAAAAAATATTTTTGTTTGTAATGAATCACATAATATGAGAAAATTGTTTTCTTACAACAATTTATGTATTAAAATACACACACATACCTGTGCTAATAGTACTTGACTGTTCTGATACCTCAGAGGCTTGATATGGTTTTGGTATAGCGGTTCGTTTAATTCTTTTCCTTATAGTGGTGCTTGAAATATTGTAAATGTAATTTTGATCAAAATGATCTATACATAAGTACCTCGACCTTAATTTTGAAGGTGGCAGATGTGCTATTGTCATATTACCTAAAATTAAAAAATAATATCAATCACAAAAAAAATCAAGAATACACTTCAAATTAGTAAATGCTTGAAACCTGTTTTAGGACACCAATGGTTATGAGTTATGAGATTATATGTAGTCCAGTTTTACCGACATTTTTATTATAAATAGAGAACACGACAAACTTTATGGCTATAAAAACAAAATACAAATCCTGTGATCACATTTCACCATTAGTGTAATAAATAACAAATAGTGAAATGTGTTAGACTTGTTTTAATCGCAGATTATAATGATTGTAGTAGTTTAAATAAACATAATATACATACCACAATTTTCCAACCATACTTTCAACCGGCTAGCTAGCGTCGTTCCACAGAAAACTAAACATAGACTTTATGTCTGAGGTGTTTGTACATCTAAAATAGGAGCATTTGTGAGGAGGCATTTTCTTATTGTCCTTTTCCACGAGCCAGGTCGTCGCACGAGCTTGTTTTTAAGTTCCGGGATGGGTTAGCCAAAATAATATAAAAAGCATCAGAGTCGGGGTCCAGATGTATAGCCAAAGTCGATCGAGAAAAGAAGCGTAGTCAATGTCCGTTATGATGTCCAGGTCAAGTAAATTATAAGAAATCTGTAAAATCGTAGGCGCACCGAACTCAAACTTAGATAGTAACATAGATTTAGTATAATTTTTTAGATAGTAAACAAACAGGCCAAGTGTCATCGCCAACTTTCAAAATAAATGCATTCGTTCATTATTTATCAATGGCGTTTTATTAATCGACAAAAACAGATTTGAAATGAAATTTTTCAAGGGGAAAAAAGTAATACCGCATTTTTTATAATATATCTTACGTTATTAGGCATGTATGTTTCATATTTTATAATATTTCTTAATTTTTTTTGTATCAAATTATAAGTCATATTTTTGCGAGTGCTTAAAATAACGAAACGCAAATTTTGTAGATAAATAAAAATATGAAAATAGCGCCATCTATGGACAGTTTTTGCAACCAACTTCTCTTATTTCTGTGCTAAATAAGTATAAGAACATGGTGCTATAAGGACATCGAACATAATAAATTGAAATGAAACAAAAATAGTGTAAATGGCGTTATAAGTACATTATTTACTTTTCACAAGTCTACAATTTTTTTTTCAATACCAATCAAATTTTTTAAGCGCATATTTTTTGAGTTTTCATGACTTTACAAAATCATCAATAACTGTTCGATACAGGCTTCGCCATCTATTGAGATTTTTTAGAACTAAAAAACTTTTCTTCCTGATGGGACCCCATGCCGATACTTAAATGTAAACATTTTAGTACCGATGTTAAAATGTAAACATTAAGATGCAGCCACAAATACTCATATCTAAATGTAGGGCGTTTGCTCATCGATCCTGACTATAAAATAGACATATTAGGGTATGGATGTAGATAAATAATATTTTCTTAATTCAATAATACATTCTCCTCCACAAAAAGGTTTTTAATTTGTATTCATATTGTTTGTTACCAGGTGTTCAAGCTGAAAGGAGCTGATCGCAAACATAAACAGGACCGGGAGAAGTTTCTACGAAGACCGAGACCCGACCTCGACAAGTACCAGCCCGGATGTGAAGCCACTGTGCTTACCACGGTACGTACTGGCGCCATCGATACTACACTCACCGGCAATAAAACTTGGCCACTGGGCTTTTTTCATACAAACATGGTCACATTGGTCACTTTAGCGTCTCATAGATAGAAAACTATTTGCAGCTGTGCAATGATTATTGTCGAATCACAGTTTAAAAAATTGCCAAAAACCGCTCAATTTTCTCAAAAAGGAAAAACAATAAACCGAACTCAACGCTCCATACATCGTAGTATGGGGAGTTTATATTCATTCATGTGGGATGGGATCGTGGATAGTGAAAACAATGTTTTAACGCTACACTACGTTCAGGATAAGAAGTCCCCTAGCCGCTATATTGGTATTACTGTTTTTCAATACTTTCAATCTGTTTTTTGACAGATTTACAAAGCGTAGGCAATGCTGCCAATATAGCGGCTAAAGGACAACTTATGGTGAACAGAGTGTATACGGGGTTTAATAATAAGCCATCGTTTGATAACGAGTCTAGTGGCTTCAGTAACGGGCCGAGATCTCGGGCTCTTGGGTTCAATTCTCGGGTCGAGCTAACTTTGTGTCGGTTTTTTCAGACACATCTCGGATTTGTAATCATGAATCCGCATTTGGCAAGCGTGGTCATTAAGCCAGTAACCATCATTGTAACGATAACTTGATTTCAAGGAATAGAGGCCTTTGCCCTGCAGTGGGACATTAATAGGCCAATACTGAGTAAGTCATATTTATGAGATCATCAGTCCACCTTGTGGGGGGCGTACCAATCCATTTCGACTGATAGATATAAATCAATGTCATCTTTATTATAAGATTGGCGTAGACCTCCTTCAAACCCAATTTGAGCCCGCCATAATATGTACTTATTTGTAAATGTTTTGTCAACAGCTGTCCAATGACGCTCTGATGCCGCCGCCATCTTTGGTGACCACATCCCCACCGTACTCTCCAGAGCTGTGGTAAGTACTTTATATTGCCTTGAAACCAATTCATCTCACTGACAGGACAGGTTACGAAGAGGCCGGCTTGACCGGGGAAGTACCACAGTCTCACAGAAGTCCGGCGTTATAGCGATAGCCTAGCTATTGTGTTTCGTCTGGTGAGTGAGATAGCCGAAGGCCCAAATCCCCCTTCAAGGCGGGCAACGCGCCTGCGACCCCACGGGAGTCTCGAGTGCTTATGGGCGGCGGTGATCACTTACCATCAAGTGACCAACTTGCTCGTTTGCCCCCCTATAAAAAAAGAGTCAATATAGATATTATCAATTATTCTGATGAAAAACTACAAAAGGCGTGCTCCAAGGCTCTATATTGGGCCCGTTGCAATTTTTGGTATATACCGATCTACTATTACCAAATTTTAGTTGTGAATTTACTATTCAACGGTGTATTGTACAACAATATAATGGTATGTCGTATCGACTTCAATTACTCTAGTTCTATTATAATCTTTATTGATTACTCACACACCACTTCATCATAATCTCATCCAATGAATAGTCTGCCAGCAGTTATTACACCTTAAATATTTATTCATGCTTCATATACTATATTTTTAGACGGGCAATAGACCTGCTCAATTGCTCAGACGACACTGCTATTGTGTTTTCGTCGGAAGCTGCAAAGATGATGTCACGACGTCTCAATGATTTGATCTTACCATTCGTCACAATGACAGTCAACTTCATCCGTAGTGGAAATGTTATTGGATATAACTAACGGCCTCTTACGAGATAGGTACGGAATATGAATGGATTTCAGTAGTTTTGTATCAGTCAGTCAGTATTGTCCGAATATTACTTTTCTCAAATTTTACAGTACTTTTTAGTTGGTGATAGGGCTTTTTCAGAGTCCAACTGGCTAGCTACCACAGGTGAAATCTGCCGCCATAACAGCTCTGGCTGTGTTTCGGCAATGGAATAGGCCGCAGTGGCCGCTTGCCATCAGGTGGGCTGCGTGCCTGTCTGCCAACTGACCTAGTATAAAAAAACCTCTCATTTTACTTTTATGTTACACTACTTAAAGTGACACACATTATTTTTTCGATAAACGCCTCCAGCAGGCAAAAAATTGGTGTAAAAATAAAGTTGTCCGTTAGTCAACTTTGTACCTGAAAATAATTTATAGCAGTACAAAAATTAGAAAAGTATTTGACAACAGATTTGACTTTTGCAGCAACTGTTTCAAGGTGCTTTTTACTACCGGTCACTGTCAACACTGCCACCAATAGGTCTCCAGTCAGATTCAGCATTAAGCTTGTAAAGATTTTCAAAAATAAACTTTTTTTTCTGAGACATCACTTGTCCGAAGCCGGGGCGGGCAGTTAGTTTATTCCAAAAAAAAGTAATACCCTACACAGACAACGGATATGAGAATAAAGCTATAATAAAAAGAGTAACTCCGTCTCGTCTGTCTGTCCAACAATAGTCCGCGAGTGCGTGTATCCGCCTCGAATGTTGCTCAATTGCGCCAATTTACAGTCTAAATATAGTTCGGGCGACTTTTGGTACAACTATTAATTTCTACTACTGGCGTAGCTCTAAACGAAGTAGGCTCCTTTTTTGTCGGAGGAGAATGCGTTGAGGCACCATAACCGCAGGCTAGCAAGACCTTTTGGGCTGGTCAATAGCCACAAGGCTGGCACCGGCTCGTCCCAACCAATCGGGTGTGAACGGGAAACCGGGGGAGTTTAGTGGGTAGTGGGCGCTTTAGTCTCGAATCCCACACACGACCACAGGTCTAGCTAGCCTAAAAAAAGGCTAAGGGCATTCTCCCCCCAAAAAAAGGCTAGCAAGACCTGCAGCCGTGTGTGGGCCGTTTTAGACCGCCTCCGTGGAACAGTGGCTAAGCCGCTCGGGTATAAACCCGGAGGTCGTGGGTTCTATTCCCGCCTTGGGTCTGGTTGGTGGTAGGGCTTTTTCAGAGTCTGTCTGGCTAGCTACCACCCTCACAGGTGAAATCTGCCGCCGTAACGGCTCTGGCTGTGTTGCGGCAGTATTAAAGTATTAAAGTGGGAGCCAGTACACTTGAAATCAAAGGCTCGAAGATCAGATGAGCCTACAGTCTGGCAGCACATTGAGCGACGCTGCCTGGTTAAGTATACCTCAATTAGGGTTGCCAGATTGGCTGGACTTGGCTGGATTGTCCAGCTATTTCACACGTTGTTCAGTGTCCCGGTTTTAGGCAAAATGTCCAGCTAAAATGAAGCTGAAAATTAATTTTGTTTGATTAATATTCATCTGTTTTGTAATAGTAAAAAAAATGTATGATAATGCTGATTAATGTATGTGGCAAAAAAGTTATTTCATATAACAAAATTATTGTTTAATTAAGGTTTCTTTGTTTTGTTATATGAATAAGAAATTTTTATAGTTAGGCTGATTTTTTTGTCCAGCCAAAAACCCTTATGTCCAGATATTTTATAATATTGTCCAGAAATTTTGATTTCTCAATCTGGCAACCCTACCCTCAATGGAAGCTTCTGTACGACTGCCTCCGTGGTACAATGGTTTGAGCGTTGGGCTCTTGAAAACCAGGAGGTTGTAGGTTCGAATCCTGCGGGGAGCATCACTTTGTGCGATTGTTTCCAATTTGGTTAGGACATTGCAGGCTTGAATCACCTGAATGTCTGAAAATAATGATGATTCCGTGCTTCGGAAAGCACGTTAAGCCGTTAGTCCCGTATGTTCCAAATAGGTCTGGTTTCCCTTGTAAGGGTTACGGAGGTCAGATGGCAATCGCTCCATTGTAATAACCAGGTTTGTCAAATCTAGGATCATAGTCAAAGCGGACCTTGACCTCCATACTGGATGCAATCGGGAATACGCTGAGATGATGATGAATCTCATTCTGCACGGTTCTATAGATTCAAAAGTCCCAAGGCAAAAACTATACAGTTGTTTTAGTATTGTATACAATCATGAATAGTTTAATTGTCTATTCAGTGCCTCTCGTGACTACAAGTAACACTTAATGCTAATGATAACTGCTAAGTGTCTGTATTGTAAGCTAATACAATGTTGCTGAGTGGTATACTAGATGGGGGGTATTATCTCGATGTAAACTAGTAAATACCATCCATATTTTACGCATTATAAGTACTTGTGAACGACGTACCATCAGCCTATTCAATGTCCCACTTCAGGGCTAAGGCCTCTAATATAAAAATCATAATAGGTACAGACTTAAAATGCGGATGCCAATCCGCATTTGGCAAACATGACAAACTGATTAGCTGTGGTCGAAAAATCCAACACAAATTTTACCCGACCTGGGAATGGAACCCTGACATCACATGGCCCGTTACTTAAACCTGATGATGCACCTAAGCGTCAAGATGGGCTGTTTGTTAAAAATAACCAAGCTACAATGTTACAATAAAAATAACCAAGCTACAATGTTTCGCCTTATCTATAAACAGAAATAAAATGGGAAAATGCACATACTGAGGACACACAGGGCAAGGACGTAGAACTTTAAACGTTAAAGAACTTGCAAAGGGTCAATATAATTGCCCACGCAATATCCGCCTGCATCTGTCGCGATTCGGCCAGTATCACCAGATAGGTTATTTTGTTCCTTTACATAAAGAACCCTGACCCATAAAAACATGCAAAACAGACCATGAAAACCACGTAAACCAGACCATAAAAACCTCGTTTTTTATTGCAATGTGTAATAAGACGAGCAGATCGTACACCTGATGGTAAGCGCCACGTCTGCCCTTAGACAGTTCAGTGCCAAACAGTAACTAAGCAGTTACTGTCTGGCACCGCCCTGCGCCCGCTACACCGAGACGACAGTTATTAGGTCTCATATACAGAGTAATTTCACTAGCCTCGTTAGCCATAAAACGACATGCTCCATAAAGACCATATGTAACCGACATCTATTTCTGTCCGTACGCTCACGAATTCCGCCATTACGCAACACTCATTAGCCCATTAAGTGCATTGAGTGCACCGGCGCATCCTCTCATCTCGGCTGCATTTATCCAGTTCTACTGCATCAATTGTATAATTGGATGCTGATTAGCATTGAGCCTGGTTGCCGTATAGTTACTTAAGTCGAAACTTGGCGCATCATAGACAACCGATTGTTTTTTAGGCCATAAAGTTGGCGATCAAGCACACGGCCCATTTGGTGTATCTAATGGTTGTGAAGTAACATGACTGCTTATATTTTCCCCACACGGTATAACAAGTCTGTATGTATCGTTCTGGGTGTTTCCTTTGTATTATATGCGTGAACTAAAAAAATCGTTATTTTTTACAAGAAAGAATTGTTTAAGTATTTATTTTATCTGTTTTCTGACTGACACCTATAACTTAGGCTTTGATTAGTTTAAGGAAAGATGGTGCTCTCTGAATAATGTCTAAGCATATTCATTACATTGTTTAGGTACTAATAGGCACCATTTGTAGGATATTAATATAGAAGCCAGTCTACTTTCAATCAAAGCTAGGTTAGAGGGAGAAGCCTACAGTGTGGCAGCACATTGAGCACTTTACTGGTGAAGTGTGCCTCATTGCCTCAATGGAATAAGCAGCAGTGACCACTTACGATCAGGTGGGCTGCGTGTTTGTCTGCCAACTGAAGTGACATCGGAGTCCATGTATCTTGACATAGTATTACTTATCATCGTCCAATTGTCCAATCGAGGGGTTTGCATGACTTGGGTACTTAAGTGCATTGTTGGTAAACTGGTTTTAACTGGTCTATGTTCATGAGTAGATAGCACAATTGTTACTTGACTGGCAAGTGAAATTAACTACTACTATAGAGTCGAATGTAGCTTGGAACGCAAAATTAAAAATAGTTACATGACAAACCTGGTCTTCCAAACTTAAGTTTTGCCAAAGAGCAATGGACTGTAGTCTGCGGCATATTGGGAGTTAGCTCGCCTACAAAATCCGAAACACCGCGTTGCGCTGCAAAACTGATTTTTTTTTTTTATTATTGCAATGTCTAACAAACCGAGCAGATCGTACACCTGATGGTAAGCGCCACTGTACTGTATGGCACCGCCCTGCGCCCGCTACACCGAGACGATAGTTATTAGGTCTCGTATACCGAGTAATTTCACTTTCTAATAAAGATGTAGGGGCTGCATTGGCTAAATTATGGTGGAAGTGGTCTTAGGCGGGCTCCTTCTGGGGAGGACTGCGTAGAAGGCTTCGTGCCGCTTACCGTGGTCGCAGGACGATGAGATAAGACGCAGGGCTTAAGTATGCCTGACGGAGAGCCCCACATAACTGGGGGTTATGCAAAAGGGTGTCTGCCCTACTGCACTTCAGACCGCGTCGGTAGTTCCCCTGCGCAAACAAAAAGTGAAACTGTTCTGGCCACGTCTGCCGCATAGATCCAGAGAGACGGAAGAAAATTCTACTGATACCAAGTGAGGACACAGAAGACGTGAAAGGCCTCGATGGAGATGACGGGATGACTTCAACGTCTATACTATCGAGAGTCAATTTATTGTTTTTATTTAGAGTTTACTGGTTAGAGAATGTCAAAACCATGCAAAAATCGCTTTACATAACAAATGAATTGCGCACAAAAACAGCATATCAGCTAAAATAAAAATAATCCAAATAAATACATACATAGTACATACCTACTCCTCTTTGACTATCTGATAAGCTGACACATATCTGTTCCGAATCTGATTAAACATTGTCCCTCTTATTACAAAAAACATCGCTAAAACAGGTTTAAAACTGTACTTGTTAGTACAGGTTTAGGTCCGGACTATTTTTTAAAACTTTCCTTATTACAAAACAAATACCAACATAAGAATAATTTACTGGTACTAACTCGTTAAGTGCGTTTCATTTTACAAGACTTTGTTTTATGTCATGTTTTAAAATCTTTAAATAAGGCAGTAAAAATAATAATTCTTTATTTATAAATATGTTTTAGTAATGTAAGAAAAAGTAACATATATTTTTAATTTTCTGTTCACAAGTGATTCTTTTCAAAAATTGTCTTTCTATACGTAGAACGGAGCGAAATTTTAAAAGTGTTATCTTTTGACGTTTGAAAGTTAGTCCATAGTAAAACTAGGGGTATCGGCGGACTTTCTTGGGTCTAACTTTAGTACTCGAAATGAAGTAAAACTTCGTTTTGTAATAGCGTTTGACTTTAGTCAGGAGTTAAGTCAGGACTAAGCTCGGTTTAATTTTTAAACCACGTTCTGTAATAAGAGGGTGTACGTTTATTCCGCCTAGTCCGATTAGTAGTTCGATCGTCGAACTGTTCGGACATTTTTTTCCAAATAGTTCGACTGGAGGATCGAACTATTTGGAAACGTGAATTTTATTCCAAATAGAACTACTAGGTACTCCTTGATAATGCGACTAAAATATTAAACACTAGCGGTCCCCTCCGCGGTTTCACCCGCCCGCAATTTTTTT
Source organism: Mecyna flavalis (assembly GCA_949319885.1). Taxonomy (NCBI): domain Eukaryota; kingdom Metazoa; phylum Arthropoda; class Insecta; order Lepidoptera; family Crambidae; genus Mecyna; species Mecyna flavalis. Next base: position 5,845,519 of record OX439420.1, on the reverse strand, counting down.
TTTGTCAATGATCCCCTCTCGCTCCCCGCAACCTTTCCAGGATCAAAAGAATCTCTATGTCACCCGGGGATAGTATAGCTTTCCAACAGTGAAAGAATTATTCAAATCGGTTCAGTAGTTTCGGAGCCTATTCCATACAAACAAACAATCACATAGGTATTTCCTCTACAGGGTGGAATTTTGTAATGCCACCTGAAAGGGAAGTACTCTTAATACTGTAGATAGAAAATTTTACTTAAAGAAAACATTCCTTTATTTTTTAAAAGAAAGAAAACTGCATTCAGAGATTTTTAAAAATTCGCTTGCTGCACCCGGTAATCGAACCGACTAAAATCTGTAAAAGTTGCACCCTGTACTTTTATTGCATCGATTGTTAGGGACAAATAAGGATAAAATCTCTCCAACAAAGTTCATAAATTAAATGAAAGGAAAACAATGAAAAAAGTGCTTTAACTTGACCCATTGAATCAATAATTTAGGATTTCATTGTTTTCCTTTCATTTAATTTATGAAGTTTGTTAGAGAGATTTCATCCTGATTATTGTCCCTAACGATCGATGCAATAAAAGTACAAGGTGCAACTTTTACAGATATTAGTCGGTTCGATTACCGGGAGCGGCAAGCGAATTTTTAAAAATCTTTGAATGCAGGTTTTTTTCTTTTCAAAAAATCAAGGAATGTTTTCTTTGAGTAAAACTTTCTATCTTCAGTATTAAGAGTACTTCCCCTTCAGGTGGCATTACAAAATTCCACCCTGTATATAATATTTAGTTTAATACACGAAATATTTATATTAATACAAAGATTAAGAAATCCTATGCTGCGCTTGTATAAAAGAGGATTAAGATTTTTTACATTAAAAATAAATCGGATAATTACTGACCTACATACCTACTCAAATGTAAAAAAAAACATTAAAATATTGGTGGCGGCGATTAACCCATATGACGTCACATTTCTAAATAAACGCTAGGGATGACCATTGACCAATGAACCGGCAATCGACATTTAAACAAAATTAAAAAAAAATTAATTTGTGGTTGGCGATTTTAATATTAGGAATAAGTTAGTAATTTATAGGTACTTAGACTACTTAGTATGCGTTTTGTGTATTCTTTTAGCGAAACATTTTTTTTTTTTTGGAAAAACGTACTCAAATGAGCTCACAAAAGTTTTGTTTTATCGATGGTTTAAACCCTGATTATTGATGTTTATCCAACGTAGTAAGTAATTCTTTTATCAACCCCTCACCATTTAAAGAAATCTTCGGGCATTTTTCACAAGTGGAGATGGCCATCAATAGAGGGAACTTTTTTTCAAAAACATATTAGACATTAAACACTCATAAAAAAGGTATTTGTGTTTGCTGTACTTTTAAAAGTTATTACGTCCTAATCACCACATATACTAACTTTTATGTTCGACATAACAATTCTAATGTTTCTTTGTTCATAACACGTTTGTTCTCAAACAATGCGAATGCTACACGGACTGCACGCTCAGCTGCTTAGCCTATTTACCGCTCAGGATCTGCCGGGTCGATGACACCTCGTGCACTCAATGCGCCAGACTCGTTTCTAAGCGATGAATGTGACCAGAAATACATTGGTTCTAGTGCACTCGGCCTAGTACAAGCGCATTCGCATTTGGGTAGCTGACTGTGTTAGATTTCTAACAATAGATAGACGGATATTATTTATTTTAATAACAGGAGAAAGGGCAATATTTTAAAAAGAATCCTTTCTTAAAATAATAAACGTGGGAGCCAGAAGACCTGAAATCTAAGAGCTCGAAGATCAGAGGATCCTACAGTCTGGCACTTTGAGCGATTCTTCCTAGTTTTAATTCCCAATTTCATAGGCCGCGCAGTGGTCGCTTACTATCAGGTCTACCAATTGATCTACTATTTTAAAAAAAGTACCTGTACTTAGTCTACAAAGCACATAACTAAATCAGACAACATAGAACTACCTACCTAAAATATGTATATTGCCCGATGGCTATAAATACAAATAAATATCCAGATACAGAACAAACGCAAATGTTAACCACATAAATGTTTGTCCTTGGTGGGATTAGAATTAGAACCCACGACTTCTGGCCCACTAGGCAAGTACTATAGAAAATGCGCCAATGAGCATCGGGACCACAGAGATCTATTGGACTAGAGACCGCAAGTACGTCAATTTGTATGAGAACCGACCGTGCCATATTTTTTGTACCTACTGTGACGTAACGAGCGCGATTTAGTGATGAGAAGTAGGGACACGCCCACTTCGTCTCGATTCTCGATTCGATTATAAAAATCACTACATAGTATAAAACACAAAGTCGCTTCCTGTCTGTCTGTCCCTATGTATGCTTAGATCTTTAAAACTACGCTACGGATTTTGATGCGGTTTTTTTTAATGGATAGAGTGATTCAAGAGGAAAGTTTATATGTATAAAACATGCATAATATAGTAGAGAAACACTGATAATTTTAGAGGTTTCTTATGTGAGGTCGTAAATTAACACATTTTTTGCGCTTACATTGCAAACGCTGGCTAAACCCTACGAGATAGATCAAAATAATGTACTACATTATTGTACACCTTAAAAAGTTTTACAAAAAAGTCCGCGATGGTATATGTCTATCTCTTAGGGATACCCCACAACAATCATTTTCCTTTACTTATTACGATAAAATAATAGCTTATTTACGAAAAAGTGATTTTAAGCAATACAGTATTAATCCTTAACCAATAAAGTACCTTAAATAAATTGTGCATGTAATATAGATCAATATGGCCCTTTACATCATGTAATGTAAATGAATATTTTCGAAGATATTACAGATTTAAAATGCAGGGACATAGCGGTTGCGGCGGTACCGGCCGGGGGGGGGGGGGGGGGGGGGGATAGATGAACGTCTGTTACTCTTTCTCGTTAAAACTTAAACTTTACAATAATATAGCTTAACCATCAGAATAACACATAGGCTACAATAATTTACGAGATATTCGCGGGATAACGTCCTATAGTTCACGCGGGCGAAGCCACGGGCGAAAGGTTAGTATAATAATAAAATAGAAATTTTGTTTATTATTTCAATTTTAGTTTTATACAACAAAGTTGTCGAAGCCTCCTTTTAAGCATTTTAATGCCTGTACCAGGAGACTCCGCTTTTCTCGCTTTTCTTAGGGTGTTTTTATGTTTTGTGATAAACAAAATATTTAGTGTAAGCAAGTCCAGAGATATTTATTATTTATTTATTTATACTTAATATTTCAATGATTAAAAATTCATTATTTAAATATCGCCAATGATATTATATACAAACAACCATAAAACATCATTGAATATCGCGCAAAAACGCTACTTTGACAAGATGGCGCTGCAATGGGGTCGGTGACACGTCACGTCACTTGCAATACTTGCATAAAAACAGTAAATACTCTACTATGTACAAACAATATCCATGTTTATTCTATTCTTTCTGTATTTATGTATGAAAATAATATAAGAGTATAATTTAATTTGACAAATATTTAAATGGTGAAAATTATTCTTACAGCTTTTCCTAACTACCTGATCCGTCATAAAGTTCCTATTCATTCCAAATTTCCGTATTCTTTCTTTCTTCCTAAACGTTTTCTTTCCTTGCACAAAATCCTTCCAAAATGTCTCATCTGCCATTACCAGCAAGAGTACAACATACAATACAACACAAGCAACAGTCAACCCAAAGAAGCTGATTCATCAAAACTTTGTCGTGGCTTAAGCACAAACCGTGCAGAGCCAAAAAGAAAAAAAAAAAAACAGATTTTGGCATGTGTCAATCTACATAGATTTGATGCAAACATAAAACGAAAATGCGATTGGATTTACATTCTATCAGTTTCCTATCTATGTAACAAAATGAGTTATAAATGCTGTGCAGTTTCAAAATGTACAAATACGTCGGTGAAAACTCCGGATAAACTATTTGTGAGTGTTCCCAAAAATGTCAAAGTGCGCGGAAAGTGGTTGCTACTTTCTCCGAGAGATATTCTAATATTCTAAGGACATAAATATTTTCTCCTGTGAAGACCATTTCGAAATTTCGATATAAGTAAACATCATGTTTATATTCTGTAATAATTATTTACATAGAATGTAAATATTTTTGTTATTAATAAGAGGTTATAATAGGTACCTCTAATGTTTTTAAACAGAATATCTCTCTTGAAACTCACTTAGAATATTTCTGCTGTTATCCATAATATAAGTTAAAATTTGTAGCTACAGAGTCTTATTATTTTAGAAAGCTTAACACTATGAGATCCTGACTAACTTGTTTGTTTGTTACAGATGGAAAATGACATGGCAAATTCCTATCAATACAAAATGGATTTAAAAGCCAGAGAATTATTTTTAAAGAAAAAGTTTTGCCTCATAAATTATATTCAAAGGTCAATGGTCAAATTTATATAAAGAAGAAGTTTGGCAAACAAAAAATATTGCCAAGTGGATTAGAGTGGAATACTCCGCCAGTTTAAGGATTCATGTGGAAACCAGTCATAAGGTGTCTAAGAGAGTTTAACATGTTGAACCAACACTTATTGTTATATATTATAACAATTATTGTTATATAATGTGCACTAAATTTATTCTGATTAAGCTATTATTAGGTATACCATTAAAAATAGGACTTAAGACTGACAGCATTATAGCAATTCATTACAGTTGTGCAAACTGCATTCTTGTTTCTGAACTGCAGTTTAGCCACCCCTTTCTAGACTGTTTTAAGTAAAGATCCTATCGCTTAGTCTGTAAATTATATTTGTGGACTTTTATAATTTAATAAATAAAGCATATGAAAACCTTAAGAATAAATTTTATTTTTATTTATCCTTGTCTGTACTTACATTAATATATGTAATAGGAATACATTTATTTATCAGCAATATTAAATAAAATATGTACATTGTCAATTACAAAGTATTATATTAATACAAATATTATCAATAGAAACAGGTAAGCGGCAACAATACTACTGGCATCTACAAACTGTCATCCTTCCACTTTACAATAATTATTTTTGATAAGTTGGCATTTAATGTGAGGCTTAAACTTGTGCATTGGCAAGTCAACACCATCTTTAGGTGATTTATATAACTGTACACTTAATCTTAAAAACAAATTACTAATCTTATGAAGTCTTCTTTAAGGAATGGCTAGCCTATGCTTATTTCTAGTATTGAAACCATGACAATGAGATTTTTTAAGAAATTCATGTAGTTTTTTCTGTAATACAATCTAAGATGTATTGAGATGGTACACTGATAATACACCATTTTACTAAAAATAATGCATCATAGGTATTATGTATGTAATCTAACATTACAAATTAATACTTAATAGTGAAAAATATAATATGCTTTCCAAAAATATGCCACATTTATTACCAATTAACTCACATATTCATTGTCATAGTTGACTACAATAACATCCATTTCTTTTAATGTACATTGTGCTTGAAATCTTGTTGATATTTTAACAGTTTAGTTTGTAATTTTCCTTTTTTTTTATTTTATTTTGCTTCATGGTCAACTCTGTGAAAAGGCTAGCGTTGTTTTCACATTGTGAAGCTTGCTTTCACAATTTAACTGTTCCACAGTTACAAATTTCATGGTCGTACCTACTTTGGAGAGTCTTGGTTTTTTCCAAAAACATCCTCTTAAGTGCAAGAAGGTTCTTCTGTGCAACGGTGGGTCCAAAGGGGAAATGCACTGCATGTTTACAACTACCAGCTGTAGATGCACAGTCCAAGAACTTACAGCTGATAAGTTCACCTTTATTCTGGTCTATTTATATCTGACTCGCGACGCAGTTGCACATAATTATCCAATGACATCATACATCCCCAGACAAACCTGCAAAAGTAAACAAATTATTGATTAAGTTCACGAAACTGCGCGTAAAGTTCTTGCTTGCTGTGGAAGTTCATAATTATTTCACTTTCTCATGATGTATAAGTTACCACTAAAGTGATTATTATACTTACTTTCACATTTTTTATCGGAATTATTTTCGAAAAATAAGCCGACCATGATTTCGTCTACTTGGGGCAGGTTTCTGCTGTTTGCTTTTACGAAATCGTTTTCCATAGTAAAAGTACTTCACCGAATTTGTGTAATTTTGCAAATAAATCACAATAACAATGGATAAATAGGAAAATGCTATTAAAACGATACGAGAGCATAAAATCACAACTAGGCGCAAGGAGGTAAACGAGGACGTGAGGCACGTGACGTGATTTTAATTTACTAATTTATAAATAAATAAATTATTATTTTTAACTACATAATGTTAATAAATATCCATTTTTAAACTCGTCTTAATTTATACGCCGGTTGACAGTACCTAATGTAACATAATTGTCACTTTATGCTTGATTTTATTTTTCACATTGTCAAATAGCCTATTAACATTCCTGCTTCCAAAATCGACTAGGTACCTTTAATCGATTTTAATACATTATGTGTATGATGCATAGAACGAACATCACTAAACGCTGTATTTGGCTAAAAACGCCTGTGCCACGAAACTTAAACGATATGCGAAAGTACCGCCTTGTTTGATATTCATTGCTTATAAAGCACGCAATACAATTGGAAGGCCAGTATAAAATACGCAATGTATTACGAAATTGCGATTCACGCGGCTTAAGCATTATTTACATAATTGTTTTCTCAAAATTGATAAATAATTCATTTTAAAATAAATTACGCGTATTCAGATAACAAAATGACTTACCGATGAAAGGAAACATCTTTGTTTTGTGGAGTAATCTTTTTGGTATTGTTTTTGCAGCTTAAAATAGCACAAATCGTCATTTTTTGCTATTTCGTCTGACGTCTAACAAGGGGAACGGTCGCGCGGGACTAAAGCTAAGAATCGGCACATTCAGTACGATGGACTGAAGCTGGGCACGCGAAGTAGCTACACTGGCGGGCTCTAGTCCAATAGATCTCTGTGATCGGGACAGTCAGACAAGTTATGGCATGCAAGTTTGACATCATGCTACAAAAAACTTTGTCGTAAATACTAAATTAAACCTTGAAACCTAATTATACTTGCATTGCTTTTTGTTATATTCTGTGACTAAAACAATGACACGAATAGCGGCGCGGGGCTTAACGCAATGCCATTAACGATTATTACATATTTAAAGTACAGTCAAAAGCATGTCAGACGTAACACTTTTGACTTTGTACCGCTCTTAATGTCGGGGGCATAAGTGCTATTATCAAACTGCAAGTGTTTACCGTGATGTGCTGTTGACTTTACATACATAATTATGAATTTAAATGTTTTTTTTTTCTGTCCGTGACTCCGTGTACATTATTTTTGAGTCGCCTCAGGTGTAATAAATGTCCATGGACAACCTTGTCACATACGATCAGAATCAAAAAATATGTAAGCGCGTACCTATTCATCTTGAACAATCTTTGTCAAAGTACCTAATTTATTTATTTTAGCTACTTATGTTTTCTTTGTGTTTCGTTTCTGTCGCAACGGAGCGTCGAATCAACGTGAATTTGATGTGGGCATAGTTTAATTAACTTGTGGAAAATGACGTAAGCTACTTTTTATCCCGGAAAAATATTGTATATCTATCGGGATAGCGTCGTATCTGGATAGTACACACGGGTGAAGCCGCAGGCGGAAGACTAGTGATGTCTTTGATAGGTTTCCATAAAAACGAATCGGTGATGATTATGGATTAAAACAAACTACGAACCAAGAAAATATGTGTGAATCCAGAAAATATACAATCCTGAAAAACATAAATACTACACGTAACTCGTTAAACGTTTCAACAACAAAAGTAATTCGCATATCAAATAAACATTCCTCCTGTAATCTCAAGATCACCACCGAAAATAATCATGCAAAGCGAAATTATCCATCTGGTTGTTCGTGCCGTTAACCGGTTGCAACCGACCGAACATTGTATCAACATCATTAACACTAACTGTGTTGTTGTTACCTTGTTCGTGTTCGTATAATTAATGTTAAGTCGACGAAACGTCCCTTAGTCACTAGATTAGATTACTTAACTTATAATGTTATAAATCCGAAAGTCTGGATGTTTGGATGTTTGTTACTCAATCACGTCTAAACGGCTGAACAGATTTAGATGAAATTTGGCTCACGTATAGTTTATAACCCGGATTAGGACATATGCTATAAAATTCCTACGGAAAACGTCTCATTCCCGCGGGAATAACAATTTTGAAACTACTGAACCGATTTGAATAATTCTTTCACTGTTGGAAAGCTACTCTATCCCCGGTGAACATAGGGTACTTTTGATCCCGGAAATGTGGGGTAAGGGGGATATTTGAAAAAAGAGATTACCGCGAGTACCGTCAAACCGCGGGCGGAAGGCTAGTAATCGATAAAAAGACCGCGTCTCAGTAAACGTAGTGAAGGAGGCCTTTTGGCCAGGTGGAGTGATGATTTGGGCAAGATGGCTACCAGAAGCTGGATGCGAGTAGCATCGATCAGGGTGGCGAGCATTTGGAGAGGCCTATGTCCAACAGTAGACTGTAATAGGCTGATGTCTATGTTGATAAATAGATTAAATAGTTGTAGGTATAATACACAGAAAAAAAGTTAAGTCCCTAATCATTTGATGCCCTTGCCCCTATTAAATATTTGATTTAAATATTCCGATAATATCAATTGGCGCGCTGGATTATATTCGAAAACTTTTTAGACAAAGATAACGTTAGAACTTTTTAACCTTGGTGTTAGTTTTTCCGTCGTCAAATACCAAGTTATTACCAGTTTTACGGTTAAAAACAGTTAATACAAACAATAACTGGTATATTCAAATGTAGGTGTGCCCTAATGGGTTTATTTAGTTCCGCTTAAACGTTTCTGCGTGAAATACCAACGTAACTGCGCAGAGGTAGACTATTATAGACGTCACGTTTGAACTGCCGCATGTTGTCGCAGGTCTTGAATCAAGTTGCGGAGTGAGAGCGTCAAGCTTTATCAAGTGCACATTTAGTGACGTTACCGTTACTATAATGAACGATGTAATGCAATCGATGCAGTGTCTTGAAAGTTAGCGTCATATGAGAGTTTTATCTATCAAAATAAATTATCAAAGAATGTCGATGCTTTGATAGTCCTGGATTAAATTCCCGGGTCGAGCTAGCTTTGTGTCTGTTATTTCGGACGAATCCGCATTTGGCGTGGTGATTAAGCCAGCACCCATCATTGTAACGATAACTTGATTTCAATAATGGAGGGCTTTGCCCTGCAGTGGGACATTAATAATATAAACTGATAAATAAAGTGTTTGCAGGTCATCATGGTAACTGCATTGGGTAATTTATTACATCTTTAACTACCTTAAACATAAAATTCTTCAAAGAAACATGAAAAAATATCATAAAATCGACGTGCGACCACAAAATACCGTACCTTAAATATTTTTTTGCCCTTCCCGACGTATGTATGAAACTTTTAATGTTATTTTTCATAGTGTATCTTAACTTAATATCTGCTGAATGCGTTCTACGCAGAACTAATACGAAAATACGCTAGTGTTAGATTAGGTATGGGTAGAGATAGGCATTCTGCCCGGCATTTACCCATTTTGGGTAGAATATCGGGCAGAATGCCCATCTCTAGGTATGGGGAATTTTATGGTCGGTAAACAAGTAGGCAATAAAAAAGTCGCACTATCAATGTCTTGCTGTAAAGCACCAGTTAAAGTAACGAATCTTTGCAATGATAGCAAGTAGTTGAAATGAAATGAATGCAACGGCGCAACGGGTCGACTTGATGTTTTTAGTTGGATAGTTTGGGAGCTAAGTGACATACACTACTGTTTATCCCGGAAAAATACCTCACATTACTGCGGAATAACGTCGCATCGTCCACGCGGGCGAAGCCGTAGGCAAAAGGTTCGTAAACATAAACATTAACTGCCTTGATTAAAGTCAATTCCGTCGTAATTTTAAGTTGATGTAGAGTAAAAATACTTCAAGCTTTTTTGTAAAGTAACACGTTCGTATCTTTTACGTCAAAGAATCATGCCTTATTCAGTATGTTACTTTTAAAATGTTATTAATGCGAAAATGATAAGTACGTTCCGTGTATTTGGAACTATCAATCTTAATAATAGACTAATTCATTCACAGTCGTCTCATTCAAATCGCGTTTTTACATGCGGGTATTTGGCATTATATTAGGTATAGTGTATTTGTACACGAGTATGAAATATCATAAACTCTTGTGTATCAAATGTATCAATAGATAACAAAACATCACGAAACTTATTTAATAATACATCATTTTATATCATATCAAAACATCTTAAATGATTCTGACATCTCAAATGTTTGCTTATCGTTAATCGGTAAAACATGCATGCCCAAACTCGTATTTTATAAGATCTTAAAATGTACCATGTTTTATGCAAATAAAGAAATCTATCTATCTATCTAACAGGGCTTTTAACTTTCAGTTACTGTTTATTTATGAAACAAAGAAGTAAACATGTAAATTAGAACACACAAATAGATTTACAAGTTTCGTTGCTACATTCTACCTGAACGGATTACGTCAAACACAAATAAAGAGATGTATGTTAAAAGAAATAACATTAACAAGAAGACAGGGGATCACCTACTTAAATTATTGTCCGTCTTAGTCTTAGAGATCTTCATTCAACTTCAGTTTTTAGCTGGTAAGTCACGAACTCATAAGAGACAAAACTGGACATATCAATATCTACATAACAATTGCATTCTTCAAAGCGGTATTTACCTACTCGTATTAAAACTATTTGCACTGCTACGCCAATCCAAGATCGTTGTTAAACGGCAAAAGCTAGTTCATTTTTCAAACCGGATCGCATGAGATTTCAACAAATTGGCACACAATTGGCCAAAACTGAATACAACCATTATTGTATCTGGTTACGAGCCGATCTGCTCAAGAGTTAAAAATAAACTCTTGTGTATAGGTATTGTGTCAATCTCTATATTTGTAATTTCCTCTACCAATTACGTTATATTGCGCCCAAATAAAATAACAATATACATATTTTGTGTCGACACATTGAATGTACACAGTATTATCGAGCTCCCCGATAACCAAATGAAAGAATTAATTATTTATTTAAAACATGATGTATAAAAGTATTGTACCGAAAGAATCGATAATAACAAACCATAACAAACAACAAGGCACACACATCACTAGTGTGACGTTGCGCGATGCACCGATACAAGCCGGTCGCGGCCTCCGCAAACCGACTTCAACCGGTTATGATCCAATCGAGGAACGCGCCTTGCTCTACCGACCAATCAGCGGCCATATTACTTTAGTCAGTTGCGCGCGCACCATCCGCCGCCATACTCTTTTGTTTCTAATTTCTATTTTGATTTCTATTTATTCCATTTCCGAGTTTTAATCTGTAATTACCGCTCGCGAACTGGTGTTAACTTGTAAATAAATAAGAAATCTAAAATTGGCGTCACATCGTATCGAAAGACGAAGTGTGTGGACGTAATAGTGTGAGGACAAAAATAATGTTGGATAAGTGAATGAAGTGTTGAGAGGACATTGATAAAAGTTGTGTTGTGTTAATTTTCATTTGTAAATCTTGACAAATGGTTTTTGAGGCGCACTGGGGATCAGCTATGGTGGTTGTCGGCCGGCGGGCGTACCGTGTTGGATCTGGCGCTTTCATCTTCTTCAATCTTACGAGGCAAGATTACAGCTGACAAAAAATATGCTCTTACTGGAGCAGAGACTGAGTGCAAGGCATTTGGGACGTGGGATCGTGCTGAAGGCGCGTTTTGTGCACGGCGTGGAGGCCCGGGGGTGGCGCATGAAGTTCTCCCTGGTCAAGGCCGAGGTGGAGATTGAAGCGGACCCGGAGACGTACAGGGAACTTGCTAGAAGACTGAACGCTGCCAACGTACACGTTAGGCCAGCTCGCCGCTCCATTTTACCGTAAATATCATGATAACATCTTGTCAGAGTCAGTAACCAATTAGTACTAGTTCGTGTTTTATTTATGATAAGCAGACACTGAGGATTATTCATTTGCGTATATTTCACTAGGAAGCGTCAGCCATACTTTAGGCAAATCTGGCATTCAAACATTTCACATGGATTTTTCCCAAAAATATCGCCTTTTTTATTTTATTGCAATGTGTAACAAGGCGAACAGATCGTACACCTGATGGTAAGCGACACGTCTGCCCTTAGACAGTTCAGTGCCAAACAGTAACTAAGCAGCTACTGTCTGGCACTGCCCTGCGCCTGCTACACCGAGACGGCAGTTATTAGGTCTCATATACACAGTAATTTCACTATATTAGATAAGCAGATCATGTGAATCCACTGCCTACCTGTTCCAGGTCACCTTCACAATCCATCCTCTAATATTACATTACGTCTGCTTTTTTGCCCCAGGGATACAGTATCCACTTAGTTACCAATTTAATCCAATTTACAGAAGTACCCATATCATTTGTAAAGTTACACTAATCTTATCTGATATTTGAACATTTTATTTGGAATGTGCTTACTCCACTGATCTACGCCGCGCGTATTATAATTGACCTCAGTGGCTTACTCCCACTTTTATAATGCCTACCACAAATTTTGAATACCCCTTCGCATGTTGTGCTAAATGTGCGTGATAAAATGAGGTGGCAATTAAAAATAAAGGTACATTACATAATACTCATGATATAAAAGTTAAAGTTATGTCCTATGATATTTTGCATTTATTTTTTAGTACTCTAGAGAGTATAAGAATGGTAGATGGTGAATTATGAATTTATAATAAAATGGTGGTGTTGCATTATATGCAGATACTTTATAAACGGTAGATTGTGCAATAGATGTGGGAATTTGCTGCATTGTTTAAGTAACAATTCTACTCATATTGGGAGGTCACTTTGGGTCCCATTCCTGAATGGACTCAAATGTCCTACAACTCAAGTGAATGATTGTGTAGGTTGATTGATGTAATCATAGAATAGTATGTAAGCTTGTTTTTAGGTTTTGGTAAAGTTAATATTATTGTTTTTGTTTGTGAAAGGGAGAAAATGTTTATTTTAACCTACTTTAAAAATAGGAGGAGGTTGTCAATTCAACTGGATATAATAAGAATAATAAAAAATTCTTGTGTTGATTATAATAAATTACCTAATAATTGACATAAAGGTTATTTAATATGGTTTTAAGTTGGTTTTCCATTTCCCGTTAATTTGTTTAAATTTGTAATTGCAGAAATGTTTTTTGTTTGTTGCAGTGTGACCCCAAAGGCAGTTGCAAATCCAATTGTGGGCAACAAACCAGTTTTACCACAACCTGGTAAGTTAAACTATTATATTATTTTATGATCTAAACACATTGCATCTTAAAGAGTTTACACACTACGCCGCAGCGGCAGCGGTATCGCTGCCACAAACACAAACTTTCGATGATACAGTCACTTCCTGGAACAAAATAGAAATTTAGATAATGGTAAAGTACCAGCCTAAATGAGGGCTGGTACTTTACCATTATCTAAATTTCTCATTTAGGGACCAGATGCTACAAGAGATTGATAGAAGAATCACAAATGCATGGAAGCGGTTTTGGTCCCTTAAAGAAGTTATGAAGAGTCAGGTATATCCTATTGCCCTTAAGCGAAAAGTGTTTAACACATGCATACTACCCATATAAAGGCTTTCAATTTCAAAGTACCAGCCTGCAGGGCAAAGGACTCCATCATTAAAATCAAGTCATTGTTACAATTATGGTTACTGGCTTAAACACCACACTAGCCAAGTGCGGATTGGTGATCACAAACCAATCTATGTCCGAAATAACCGACACAAAGTTAGCTCGACCCAGGAATTCAACCCAGGATCCGACCAGCCGAGGGCCGAGACCGAGGCATTGGTGAATGGAAGATGTACGAGTAAAAAAATTCAATTTTAAGAAATTAATTATTTAAAACTACTAACCCGTTTCTGCAGCGCATCAGGGATGTTTGCAGAGGCGCGAGTTAATTGCTTTTTTACCACAATGCGCAAGAAATGCGCATCGCTGGTGCGCAGGGTCCGGGGTAGTGCCAACAACATCCTTGCCATGGTTGCCAGTAGGCTGGATTGTGTCTACGTAAATCATTGTTGTGTGACAGCCCATGGAATGCAACAAAGATGATTTGCGCATAAGTGTATTTAATGATATAATATAATATATAAATTCCTAAATAATTGTACTAACATAGATTAAGCTAAAATTGTACTAACAAAAATGAGTCCTGGTTACTTGAATAAATGAATTTTTATTATTATTATTATTAGATAATAGCAGTCATTTTTTGTAATTACTAACACAATATGGATACCAATTTTGTCCGAATTAAACTATTTATATTTTATTTTATTTATGTAATAAAAACTAATATTATATTTTGTTGCAGCTATTCTCTCGACATCTAACCAGATGAAGCCTCTATACTGTCAAGAGTAAGTATACTATTTATCTAAATGTGTCAAACAGTATAAGAATAATAGAGTAATGCAGAGAATAAGTTTAGTTTAGATTCCGTAACCACAGGCTAGAGAGACCTGAGGTTGTGTGTGGGACTCAGAACCCAACTTTCTTTACGCCTCTGTTTCTCCTTCACCATGTGAAAGCCACAAGGCACCAGTCACTTAAAAAAAATAGGAAAGTATCAGCCTATTAATGTCCCATTGCGGAGAAAAAGCCATCCTTGAAATCAAGTTATCGTTACAATGATGGGTACTGGCTTAATCACCAAGCTTGCCAAATGCGGATTGGTGATCACAAACCCGAGCTGCGTTCGAAAACACCGATACAAAGTTAGCTCGACCCGGGAATTGAACCCAGGACCCCGAGATCTCGGTCCGGTACTTCAACCAATACCGGACACTTATGGGTGTGAAATTAACCCTTTATAAGGTACAGTGGTGTTCGCCGGTATGACAACATTTACAACTGCATAAAGTTCAAATCATATCGGGGTACTATTTGGCTACTTGCCTTATAAAGGGACAAACAAACTAAAATCTTTAATATATTATTGTATGAATGTATGTCTAAGTATATGTTATTAGAGGAGTCATCATCATCCCAGCGTATTCCCGATTGCATCCAGTATGGAGCTCAGGGTCCGCTTCGACTATGATCCTAGATTTGACAAGCCTGGTTATTACAATGGAGCGATTGTCATCTGACCTCCGTAACCCTTACAAGGGAAACCAGACCTACTTGGAACATAGTCGGGACCAACTGCTTAACGTGCCTTCCGAAGCACGGAATCATCATTATTTTCAGACATTCAGGTGATTCAAGCCTGCAATGTCCTAACCAAACTGGAAACAATCACACAAAGTGATGTTCCCCGTGGGATTCGAACCCACGACCTCCGGGTATTAGAGCCGAACGCTCTAACCACTGTACCACGGAGGCATGTTATTAGAGGAGTCTGGAGTCAAATATTTTTTTTTTCTGTCTTGCACTGCCCTTTATTCTATTCAAACTATTTTTCATACTTTCCTCTTTCCTAAGGGTTGACTGGAAGGGATTAGCGATAAGTCCGCCTATTTACAGCTTTTATATGTTACATGTTTGTCCTAAAGTGTTTTGTGCATGCAATAAAGAGTATCTATCTTATCTGTCTATCTGATTTGGCAGTTCTTAACTCAAGGGCGTCGCCAAGGGGGGGCAGGATGGGGGCAGTTGCCCCCCCTTGAGATCAAATGTCGCTAGCTGCAAAGCGGTAACGCTTCATGCTCTCGGCGTTCATATTTTTTCTACTAAATAATATTGCCCCATTTCCCCCTCCCCCTTAATTATAATTGCCCCCCGCCTTAATCATAAGCTGGCGACGCCCTTGTCTTAACTAGTTAATTGATAGAAAGTAGATCGCATGCATTCCATACAATGTTTGTAAATACGATCGTCGACGGGACGCAAATAGACTTGGCAGGTGTGCAGCACGTTGTTTGTTTACTGAACTCGAACGCCTGATCACTTGCCAAGAGAGAAAGCCAATTCTTGCATACGAACAATCTTTATCTTTGATTGCCTTCGTGGAGTAATGGATAAGCTGTTTGGGTCTAAAAACCTGGAGTTCGTGGGTTTGATTCCCGCCATACCGTGGCCGGTTATTGGCCGCGTACTACTCTTAGGCCTGGTACTTGGGGATGGGCTGGTCAATTGCCCGAAGGCGGGCACCGCGCGTAACGCTGCAAACTGCGTACAGTTAGCGCAAAACTAGCTAACTGTGACACTCCACTTCTAATAAATGGAAAGGCGTACTAAATCGATAGGCCGCAAACCCAGTCTGCCGCTAACAATTTGCCTACTGGGGACGCAGCTTTAGTCCCGAGTCCAACATACGGCCGCATGTCACATTAGCCTGCGGTCAAGGAGCATAAACGCATTCTCTTCCGAAAAAAAGGGCTGCCAGTTGAAGTTGCATAAAAAAATAGTTAAGAAAGTTACAAATCTTGCAAACAGAGGTAAGTCATTTGTGTGCTATATGCTATATGCTATAAAATGCTAATGTGTTGTTCTTGTTCCAGTGGCGGTGAGATGAAAGTGAACTCGCCGCCGTGCCACTCGCCCGGCGCCATCTTGCCAGATCTGCCGCAGCCGGCAGAGGAGCCAGATAAGGTAACTTAGACAAGATATAGTGCTCGGCAAACATCTTGATACCAGGTGGGAATTGCGCAGAATGCTAATTTTGAGTCGCGTGCGCGCTATTGGTCAGAAGCATCTTACCTTATTGCTTAACCAGGTGGTAAGTTCCTGTACTGGGCCGTCTAGGTGGGTACCACCGCAGTGCCAGATATTTTCCCGTGAAATAGAAGTGTGTCAAGCACTTCTGTGTTTCGGGGAAAGGGCACTGAAGCTAGTGAAATTACTGCGTATATGAGCCCTAATTACAGTAGTCTCGGTGTACCCGGTGCAGGGCGGTGCCAGACAGTAACTGCTCAGTTACTGTTTGGCACTGAACTTTCGCTTACCATCAGGTGAACGATCTGCTCGTCTTGTTACACATTGCAATAAAAAAGCATACCTCTGACACAACTTTTTCTCAGCCGGGCTCGGAGATCACGGGCACATAGTACACTCATAGTAGCACATGTCAATGTCTGTCTGTCTGTGCAGAACAACGGCCTGTCCGCGGAGGCCACCGCGGCGGAGACGGCGGCGTGGCTCGCGCAGCAGCGATTCGCGCAGCACGCCGCCACGTTCGCCAACTTCTCCGGCGCAGACCTGCTCAGGTAAGAGCCACTGTCATCACCGTCGACACTACGGCCAACTCCGACACTAACTGTACCATCAGTGCCATTTACACCAGCAAAGCAAAAACACCACCATCACTACGAACAACAACTCCACCATCACTACTAACAACAACACCATCATTACCAACAACAACACCATCACTACCAACAACAACACCACTACCACCAACAACACACTACCACCACCGCTGCTACCGAAAACATGGCTATCGATACGCCTTACACAAAATTCAAAACATTTTTCATGGTATTATTATTCTGTGATATATATTTTTTTGTTTTCTCCAGACTTTCCCGTGATGACATCATCCAAATTTGCGGCTTGGCCGACGGGATTCGCCTGTACAATGCACTGCATGCCAAGTAAGTATTTATTAAATAATGGCTTCTCTTCACTCCCGGTGAAGGGGAAACGGAAGTGTTTAGTGGAAAGTGGTTCAGTTGTCATGCTCATTAAAATGTATCTGGGGTGGTGGCGCTACGTGTCAGGTCATGATGGCTGACACAAACGTCATACTTGTGAACAGGTGCCTGCCACCTTTGCAGCTTTTGGGGACTGCTCAGGGACCCAATCTATTCTTATTTTTAAACTGAAGACTTGGTAAAAATAAAATTCATGTACTATTCGGTTCAGATGCTTTTAGGATAATACCTTTTGGAATGGAGCGAAAAATGACGTCAACTGCGCTTGTCCGTAGCGTTACTGACCGTAATGTTAGCAACGCAAAATAATATCTGTATGTGTAAGTCATCACGCAGTTGACGTAATTTTTCGCTCAATTCCAAAAGGTATTATCCTAATAGCATTTGAATCTGATAGTATTTACAAGTTTTGGCGATTCACAAAAAAAAACACGTTTCAAATTTTTGTCCTAGGAGATTCGAACCTTCGACCTCTGATTGCTGCTCTCTTCGTAACGAGTCACTGTTCTAAACACAAAGCTGTCGCACAGTGCATATTTGAAGCCAACATGAATAATGTTTTCCTGTGTTCCCCAGGCGCATCGAGCCTCGTTTGACGGTGTACGTGTGCCCCCCCGGCGCGAGCGTGTACAGCGCGCTGTACCTGCACGCCTGCCGCGCGGCCGAGCTACAGCAGCAGCTGCATCGCCTGCTGCACCCGCACGCAGACAAGGTATATAACCACCGTAACCACCGTAGTGTTACGTGACAGAAATCCAATAAAGGGGTTTGAAGATTTTTTTATGGAGGCTGGCTTACCTTGTGGTACTATCGAGGTCACCCGCGCGTGATCACCCTTAAGGCTAAAATCCTGTGCAGTATTTTCACGTTTACAAGCGCTGCTCATAAGAAGTCGCGATGCGCGTGCACGGAATATTTTTCCAAAAGTGATCACGCGCGGGAGACCTCGATCGTACGCCATTTTTTTTTTTTTTTTTTTTTTTTTTTTTTTTTTTTTCAATATAATGTCCTCCTAGCCGAAAATTCGGCTACGGCGGCCAATATTTTACGATCAGCCAACGCAGGATATATTATAGTGCTGCAGTGAGTGCGCAAGCACAGGTGCACTCCCTATTCCCTAGTCATACATAGCCTAGCCACGGTCCCTCACTGTCATATCACGGTGGGACAGCAGTCTGACACAACCGAAGAGAGATCAGACGCAGGACCAACGGCTTAACGTGCCTTCCGAAGCACGGAATCATCAATCTCTTCAGACATTCAGGTGATTCAAGCCTGCAATGTCCTAACCAAATCAGAAACATTCCCACAAAGTGATGGTCCCCGCGGGATTTGAACCCACGACCTCCGGATATTAGAGCCCAATGTTGCACCAAGAGCAAGAAGGCAGCCAAAAAAGGCAAGGTATACACACACAGACTAACGCACATGTAGTTGCCGGCAAACTTCTTGACACTCGGTCGACGGAGAGAGAAAGTTCGCATATGTGCGCTTGCGCATGACCAATAGCGCGCGCGAATCTCGCGACGCCTGCGCGCGCTTTTGGTTAGAGGTTTGCTTCCAACAAATGGTGTGCAGGCATCTCAAAAAGTGCGTTTTGCGCAAACATTGTTTAGTGAAATTACTGGGTATATGAGATGAGACCTAATAACTGTCCTCTCGGTGTAGCAGGCGCAGGGCGGTGCCAGACAGTAACTACTTAGTTACTGTTTGGCACTGAACTATCTAAGGGTAGACCTGGCGCTTACCATCAGGTGTATGATCTGCTCGTCTTATTACACATGGCAATTAAAAAAAAATCTTCACCTGATTTCAAAATGTTTGCCGGGACCTGTAACATATCTATGTTTTTTATTAAATAAGGTTATCTAATATTTATTTTCACATGTATACAGGAATGCGAGACAATTGTGGTATCGGGTCCGGGCGGCGCGCGCGTGCGCCTGACGGACGAGGTGGTGCGACACCTGCCCGACGCCGCCGCCTACCGCCTCACGCGCCTGCCCGACGGACAGCTGCTGCTCTGCCCGACCGACCCGGCCGCCGGCAACTAGGTATGTGACAACAGACCTGCCGCGACCAACTAGGTATGTGGCAACGGACCTGCCGCGACCAACTAGGTATGTGACAACAGACCTGCCGCGACCAACTAGGTATGGGACAACAGACCTGCCGCGACCAACTAGGTATGGGACAACAGACCTGCCGCGACCAACTAGGTATGGGACAATAGACCGGTCGTCTATACGATAGTCGTCTTGAAGGTCAGGTACGAATTACCCTAATCCGACTAGCAAGCATAGTCAGATTAATGCTTGCAAAAGTTGTGATCAAGGAGCTCAGCTAATGGAATGATTTGGTCTCTGCCTACTTCTACAGAAAAAAGGCGTGACAGTTTGTATTATATATAACCCTATGTATTTTAATGTCATCTTAATTTTCTATAATGTGTATGTAGATAATAAAATTCTTTTTTTTTTGTTTGAAACTAGGTATGACCCTGTGGCGGACCCTACGTCACGAAACATCAAGTTCTCGCTCGCCGCAGTTCGAAAAACTGATGACAGATGGCGCTAAAGGACGGTGACCAATCCTGCATCGCGCTGGTAGTGAAGAAAAACATGGTGAGGAAATACACACAGAAAGATTACAATGGCTGTTTGACTAAATCGTGAATGGTCATAAAAAGGAGGAAGACCTGTAACTTGGTCAGAATTATATTATGTATATCAGAATACAGCATTATACATTGAGTTACAAGAACTACGTATAGAGAGGCTATACGGAACAAAAAATGTGTCGCAAAATGATGACTGGACTGACTGATGTATTTGCTACAGCGGATGTCGTCTAACCAAACTATAAAACTTGCAGCGCTATAGATTGCTTACAGAGTATATTTTTCTGGCGACCAAAACGTCGTAAGCGCCTTGCTTTGCATGGCGAAATGCCTATCTCATAGATCTTAAATGAGTTGTTGCCGTAACCATGGTAACGGCAACAAAGCATCGCGCAAAAATTTTGTTTGCGGTGTCGGTTCTATACGCTAGTAATTGTAGTTCAATGGCATAATATAATTCCGCATCGCGCTAGCTGCGTGCAAAGATGGTATTGACAATGGAAGAAAGTACTCAATTTAAGTGGGAAAAAATAGATTGTGCCATGACCCAAAGGTCTGGTTCCCCTATAAAGGGTTACGGAGGTGAGATGGCAGTCGCTTCAATGTTTTATCTGGACTTGTCAAATACTGGATTGAGAAATAAGTGAAGTTTTAGGAGTGTGATCTCACATGTGGGAAATTATGGAATATTATCTTCACTTCCGACATAGCTCGCCGGATTAGCCAGCTGAAGTGGCAGTGGGCTGATCATATCAGCCGTAGAACCGATAACCGTTGGGGTAAACGGGTTCTAGAGTGGAGACCGCGTCTCGGTAAACGTAGTGTAGGACGCCCTCAGGCCAGGTGGAGCGATGATCTGCGCAAGATGGCTGGCAGGAGCTGGATGCGAGTGGCCGAGGACCGATCAGCGTGGCCAGCATTTGGAGAGGCATATGTCCAGCAGTGGACTATCACAGGCTGATGATGATGATCTTCACTTGAATTCAAGAGAAATAAGAGAAGATGGGTGGATGGTTTATTAAATGTGTAGCTTTGGCACACATCCATCCACTTATCAAGGAAGTGAGTTGTGTTGATTGAGATAATTTGGTGGATCTTTCCGCCTTTTGGATAAAAATGTCGTTTTGTCGACTGTATTGCCAAAGATTTTTACTGTATCCTACTATCTGGTTCAAATGCTATTAAGATACGACCTTTTGGAGTTAAGTGACGCGGCAGTGCCGACTTACACACACACAGATAAATAATGCGTTGCTATTGGTTGCTAACGTTACAGACAAGCGCAGTTGACATTATTTTTCACTCAATTCTAAAAGGTATTATCCTAATAGCATTTGAATTGGATAGTATGTTCATTGTTAACTATAAGTCGGCATATAATACAAAGATTAAAGAATACTATGTAGCGTTTGTTACAAAGAATAACTACTTGTAAAAGGTGTTTTTGCGACATCACAATTACACATAAAATGTTTCACTTTTATTATAGTATTCTAAAGTGCCAAAAACAGTCGTTATAGACATTTTTAGTTATTAAATCTAATACGAAACATTTTGCCATGCCATGTTACGGCCGGTTCACACATGTCTGTATACAGTACTGTATACAGAATACTGTGCTATGTGTGAAGTCGCTCATACAACTACATACGCCATCGATGAAAAAAAAAACGTACACGATAAAACGGTACAGTAAAACGGAGACATGTGTGAACCGGCCGTTACTGCCAGCCATATTACAACGTAAAAATACTTTTTGCTATTTGTAACAAATATAACATGGGATTTTTTAATCTTTTTATTTTATGTTATGATAATAATTATATTTTTTTATTAAATGGTATCTTATTATTAGCAATGAACTGACCTTCTATATTGAAACACTAAAGGAATTGACTTAAACATCGGTCAGTACAATAACGTCAAATTTAAACACATAGTGCTGTCTCACGTATCCTCAAAGGAGTGACAGAGACAAAACTATATGTTTAATTTTTGATGAACTGACGATATTGGGGCCACGTTTTCGTACTACTAATTTTCATCTCATACATACTAACAGATCTTTTTATTTGTGTTTATTTTTATGAGTTTGAATTAAGTTTTTTATGTTAATTAAACATAATTTTTAATTATCGTGGAGGTAATTATTTTTAATGAAATTGTGTAGCTTCTCTCTAAGTTGTTGATTAATTAAGTTTTGTATAGTATAGAGTATAATTAAGATACCATAGAGTACGACGGTAGAGTGATAAAAAAGTGCAATGTTTTTGTTTATGGTTTGAGAGTTAGGGAAAATATTTTGCATGAGATACATGTTTTCTCAGCAAAAATATGTAAGAAAGAAAAAAGTTAATGTATGATGTTACATTAGTGATACGGTTGAGATAAAAATTAAGTTTGGTATACAAAATTGATGCGAATAGACAATTTCAAGAGGCTTGTTTCGATCCTCAACTCTCTGTCTAATGTGAATTCGTCGTACTCTCAATAAGGATTACTAAGTGTTTAATAATAATAATAATTAATATTAATATCGACGTTTGCGTAAAAATGGCAGCTATAAAGTCAAAGTCAAAGTATTTATTTTGCAATTTGATTTATCAAGAAATTCTTTTAAAGTATATGAGATCTGTGGAAAAATCAATTTGATGAAGATTATGCTCATTTTACATCTGTCTTAAATAGACTTGAACAATGTACACTAAAATTTAAGGGCCAATTTCACCACTGATAAGTTTGTGAAAATTTTCAAAACTTAGCCGATTAATTTTTTGAAAATCAACAAAGAAAGCGTCTTAGTTATCTGAAGATAAATTATCGAAGTGGAAACTTGCCAGATTTATATGAAAAAAGAGAACTAATTTGATTAGTCAACTATAAGTAACAATAATTACATTTATTTATTAATTTCTTGAGCATTATATGTTGTGTTCAAGTCAGTTTGAAATTATTATAATTGCCCGTCACAGTCCATTTAATTTCGTTCTAAGAAACTTACCTTCAATCTCTGGATACATCTTGAAATTATACTAGCGGCACGCTATGATGGCCGTTTTGACATATTACAATACATGGTTTTTAAGTGCTGTTTTTAATTTTAGAGCCGTTGTTTTGGGCTGTATTATATGTGTTATACTGTAAAACCATGTATTGTAATAATATGTCAAAACGGCCATCATAGCGTGCCGCTAGTATAAATAAAGATAAATTAAACTATTTTTGACAGATGTTATGCGTTGCATAATCGTCACCAAATGCAATAGGTAAACGATCGATTTTAGCTTTAAATTCTGTTAAGTTTATAGAATAGTGATATAAATATAAATAGATATAGGCCAGAGGCCATATGTTATTTTTGTATGTAATTTTACCAAATGATATTTTATGTATTATCGTTGTTATACAATTTCGTAAGACTAATGATCATAACACTGTTTTTTTCTATTTTAAATTGAAATATGTATGTGTCTAAAATTGTGTATATGAGTCATTAGAATAGGGTTGCCATCCGTCCTGTTTGTTTTTACCTTGTTTTCAGTGCATATAAAAATTTTGGTACTGCTCTTACACATAGTCCTAGGTTTCAATCGAAACGTCCTGGTATTTCTACCTTGAGATCCTGAATTTCTAAGTTTGGAGATGGCAACCCTGAATTAGAAGCCTTAATATGACAAGGGGTTAAGTGGTAGCAATGATTTTGTTAGTCCCAAATTCGGGAGTGCTTATATAAAAATATGGATTTTCAGTACATACAAATCGGAGTAATTTAAATTACTAACGAACTTAATAAATAAAAAGGAATAAACGCAGATAATCTCAGCTCAGAGAATAAGATCAGATGAGTCTACAGTCTGGCAGCACATTGAGCGACGCTTCCTGGTGAAGTGTCCCTCAATGGAATAGGCCGCAGGGGCCGCTTACCATCAGGTGGGCTGCGTGTCTGTCTGCCAACTGACATAGTATAAAAAAAAACTTATATATGGCTTATTCTAGGCTTGAAAACCTGTATATTTTTGTACCCACTTAGAAAATACTTGAATGCAAAGGCGTTTACTATAATATATTTTCGTATGAAATGAAATTTCAAAGAGAATCAATTTGTTATTTATTAGTCTTATGATTAAAAAGACAACATACTGAACAAAGAAGAGACTCAAATCTTTATTTTGAAAACAAAAATAATATTGTAACGTCTGTTTGCTGGGATGTAATCATTATTATAAATAAATTATTATCTTGCATTCGAGATATCGATATCTGAGAATTGACCTTCAGATTCGCAACGCGATAACAATATGCGTTTCCCGTAATCCTAACACGTAGATTTTGCTCATAGCAACACAGGCAATTTAGATTTTACATCAGTACTAAGTACTTTTAATATGATTGCGTTGTGATTCGCCTGGTCATGCAAATTATGGCCAAGTCGCTTATCATGTGAGCCGCCTGGTGTTGGTACCTTTAGGCATCCATAACACCACTGGCGCGCCCTACAAGTCCATCTTCTTGATGGGGCGGGGTGGGAGGTAATGTAGCATGTATCTTGCTTGCCCAAGAGTGCCATTGTGACTGATGGCTTATGTACAGGTACCGGCAAACTTCTTGAATATCGGGTGGGGATTGCGCAGAACACGAATTTTGACACGCCCTGCGCGCTATTGGTCAGAAGCATACCCCTCTGACCAATAGCGGTTTGTTCCCGTTGAGTCACACCATTTTGTGTAACACTGTTACTCATTGGGAAAAAAATTACCGATGAGTAACACTGTTACTCAATGACACATTTTGTTTTCCCTTTGAGTAACAGTGTAACTCAACAAAACGCTATGTTCCCGTTTAGTAACACCTTGCGTATAAAAAATGTTGAGAGATACATCCTGGTTAAGGCTAAGTTCAGATGGTCGCGCGTTGACGCGCGTACATCCTTACGCGCGTAAAGAATTCCTAAGTAAATATATCAGACTGTTCACATGAACGCGCGTCTACGCGCAGCTACGCGCGATCGACGCTGCACCATCGCCGGTATCTTGATGCGCGCTTGTACGCGCGTTTGCGCGCGTATTGAGTTCCTTTGTTCATGTATCAACGTGTTCAGTTGACTCGCGCGACTTCTAGCGTGCAGACGTACGGAGCAACGAAAAATGGAGAAGGATTTCGATGTCGATTTATTCATTGATGAAATAGAAAAAAGACCAGCTATTTGGGACCTTAATTGTCAACTGTCGCTATCGACATCCTGAAGTAATTAAAAAACTTTTCTTTATGTCTTCTGAGTTTTGGATAAAGAGTAAAATATAAGCTTAAAGTACTATCTCTTAAAATCGGATGTACCCAGTATCTTCTTTGTCTTCGTCGTTTTTTGAGCCTCCGATACAAAATCCACAAACAGATTGCCTCGTCCACTTCCATTCTCGATGAATGATCGCGCCCGACTGGCCGTGAGCTTACGCTTGTCATGTGAACTCCTTGTCGCGTGTACATGCGCGTCAACGCGCGACCATCTGAACTTAGCCTTAATGATACCGAGTATCTAATATAATCGTTTGATCGTAAACTGTGGTACATGCACTTAGTGCAATTCAGACGCATTGCTGTAATCCCAATAGTAGAAGATCCGAACTATGTCGATCTTCACCGAGTTGATAATAGAATAAAACTTATTTTATCATGAATTTAGCATATTAGAAAACATATTAAAAATGGGCTGCCTAAAAAAATCCTGGACCGACCAATTTTTCTTTTTTTTTTATGATTTTAAACAAAATTTTGCAATAACAAGATAATAAGAAAATTATGTCCTGACTTAACATACAAAACGTATAGAATGTGCAGCCGTTGGGTTTTCTATTATTTACGTGGGGGGACTACTGGGTTGTCAGGTATAAACACGTATGTTTCGATACCAGTTAATTTCACCTAATTGGATAATAGTTTTTTTTTTATATCATCATAAGCGCTGTTTTATTATGAACACGTTGATATATGGTTGTCTGCAAAAAATTGGGATTTTGTTAAAAAAAAATTTTTAAAATACAATTAAACATACTCGGTCCAGGATTTTTTTTCTAATATGCTAAATTCATAATAAAATAAGTTTCATTCTATTATCAACTCGGTGAAGATCGACCTTAGTTCGGATCTTAAACTACAAGGTAGTACCGAGAAGTACCTAGCTAAAATATATGAATCAGATTCTTTCTTTTTATCAACACAAATCTGTCTAGGTACTTAAAAAGTGATTAAGTACTTTATAATACTTCTATGGCTTCCATACTAACTTTTAAATGAAAACTTTGTCATCAAGTCGGCACGGGTGAGTCGGTATCAACCACCCCGGTGCCCCGCCCCGGTAACGGGGTCGTTGGGAGAAAATTGTTTCATCGACCCCGCTAAAACGGCCCCGTTACGTCAACGGGGTGGTTGGCACTGATTAAGTGTCATCCACCCCGGCGAGATTTATTACGGGGCGGTTAGCACAGATCAGGTACCATCTACCCCGGCGAGATTTTGAACGGGGGGTTCATTCCCGTTGTCCATTCCCAGCTCTGCCCCCGCAGGTGGACAGTGACACAACTTTTGCAAATATGTCCCACTGTTCCCCGAGGGCGGACATCGAAACTAAATTCAAAAAATTGTGACACTTTCCACCCGGGTGGATAAGAAGAATTCTAAGAGAAATAATTTACAAATGTTCTAGGGAAACATGACCTCATTAGAAATGTATTAATTTTTCAAGCATTTATTTTACAAGTTGATTGTTATGACGAACCAAGCGTATAGAAGAAAAAAGAGATTAAAAGCTGCAGTGTATATAATCTTGATGAAAAATGCATGACGAAATAAAATACATCTCCAGTAAGATTATGTGGCCCTAGTGTACAATATGTACCAGTATCCATATTATCAACCATATTACTTAGGTGGTCTTTTTTTTTAAGTTAATTTAAAAAGTTTGGGTCATCTCATTTATACAGCTGATACGTGTTTTGTACTAGGGCAACATGACCTTATTGGAGATAAATTTTATTTTGTCGTGTTTTTTTTTCATCAAGGTGAAATACGCTTTGTTCGTTATAACAATCAGCTCGTAAAATAAATGCTTGAAAAATTAATACATCTCCAATGAGGTCATGTTTCCCTAGTAAAGGGTATCCGCCAAAATTGCCCCAGTCCCGGCGCAAAAGAATTGTATCTCAGATTTTAGATAATCATTAGTAGAAACAATATCAGGTGTCGCTATTTCCTGATTCGGTGGCTAACATATTTTTTTTTGCCCAGAGAAGTTTCATAGGCGCTACATGCAAACATGACACTTTTTAGGAAAAACTTCATTTTACTGTACTAATTGACATTGAATTGGCATAAAAATAATACAACACATGATATAAACACATTATTACATATGTAACATAATGAACCTATACATATGCCATTTTTTTGAAACAACTTAATTTTACTGTATTAATTCACTCATTAACATCACAAACGTGTCGGTATTTGCAAAAAATGAATATAATAGGTACATATGCGTATACACACTGATATATAGCCTGCATCATAATTATATATACATTTTGTAGTTATCTTTATTTTATTATGAAAAGATTATGCGCATACCTGCCGCCTTTAGTAACCGGTGTTATAACCATTTATACCTCACACAATTACGTAAGAAGATGATAAACTAGCAGGATCTATTTTTTTTTTTGTATTTTTATATACATTACATTCGATATAAACATGCCCCTCAAATAACACAGAAACATAACATAACAACACTAAACTGAATAATAACATTATGTACTAGGGTATATGTGTGTGTTTTATTCATTTTTTGCCAATTCAATGTCAATTAGTACGGTAACATGAAGTTTTTCCTAAAAAGTGTCATATTTGCATGTAGCGCCTATGAAACTTCTCTGGGCAAAATAACCATGTTAGCCACCGAATCAGGAAATACTGATACTTGATATTGTTTCTACTAATAATTATCTAAAATCGGAGATACAATTCTTTTGCGCCGGGGCTGGGGTTTTTTTCTATGGGATTTGGCGGAAACCCTTTGTAAATTATTTCTCTTAGAATTCTTCTTATCCACCCGGGTGGAAAGTGTCACAATTTTTTGAATTTAGTTTCGATGTCCGCCCTCGGGGAACAGTGGGACATATTTGCAAAAGTTGTGTCACTGTCCACCTGCGGGGGCAGAGCTGGAAATGGACAACGGGAATGAACCCCCCGTTCAAAATCTCGCCGGGGTAGATGGTACCTGATCTGTGCTAACCGCCCCGTTATAAATCTAGCCGGGGTGGATGACACTTAATCAGTGCCAACCACCCCGTTGACGTAACAGGGCCGTTTTAGCGGGGTCGATGAAACAATTTTCTCCCAACGACCCCATTACCGGAGCGGGGCACCGGGGTGGTTGGTACCGACTCACCCGTGCCGACTTGATGGCAAAGTTTTCATTTAAAAGTTAGTATGGAAGCCATAGAGTTATTATAAAGTACTTAATCACTTTTTAAGTACCTAGACAAATTTGTGTTGATAAAAAAAGAATCTGATTCATTGTATATTTAAGCTAGGTACTATCTTGGGATTATAGCAATGCGTCTGAATCGCACTAAGTGCATGTACCACAGTTTACGATCAAACGATTATATTAGATACTCGGTATCATTAAATCAGGATGTATCTCAACATTTTTTATACGCAAGGTGTTACTTAACGGGAACATAGCGTTTTGTTGAGTTACACTGTTACTCAAAGGGAAAAAAAAATGTGTCATTGAGTAACAGTGTTACTCATCGGTAATTTTTTTCCCAATGAGTAACAGTGTTACACAAAATGGTGTGACTCAACGGGAACAAACGCCAATAGCGCGCCCGGGCGTTCGGGAGATTCGCGCGCGATATTGGTCACGCGCAAGTGCTCATGCGCGAACTTTCCCCTTCTCCGTCGACCGATGTTCAACAAGTTTGCCGGTACCTGTAGCGTTTGTCATATTTGAAAACTTCTGTAGTCTCCAAATTTTCTCGTTACTGTCGAATATTTTAATTTAGCTGTAATAATAGAACTAAGAAATCTTCTTGCCCTGTTCCCAATTTATTGGGGTCGGCGCAATAATATGTTCTTCGTTATAAAACTAAATAATATGGGTAAAGAATGAATATGAAATGAGATTTGAGTCTACTTTTTTGCTAGAGAATTTAGGGAATATCCAAATAATAGGTAGGTCTTACCATAAGTGCCTAGGACACGGCCTTGCCCGCGCTTGTTGCGTACGGAGTATTATACGTTAAAATAGGTGTTTATACGTTAGGATGTTAAATATGGCATGTTGTAGATGTAGATTTGTATTCTATTCATGTAGTAAATAAATGTACATAAAGGAATTTGGTTGTTTTATTTGTTGAATTTTTATTGCTTTTTAAAGATACCTTTTAGGATAGTCTTTAATCTTCACGGTTGGAAACTAAAATCAATTATTGGCATATGTAATTTTTTATACCAATACTATCATTAGGCTTAAAATTAAAATAAACAACACAGTGTTTTTTTTCAATAAATCAAACTTCGTTTCTGTGCATAAGCCAACTGACTTGTGCGTTTGATACTAAGTTGTGTCGATGGTAGAGATGGGCAAAGTGTTTCTGCCCGGCAGGTAAGATTGGGAAGATTCCCGGCATTTTGGGAATCTTCCTTATTTGCCCAAATAAATGTCCAATCACTGGGCATTTATAAATACCGATGAATAACAGTTGGTAGTCATTCAATAGGGTTACGACCTGGTAGAAATGATTGTTTTAAAAATCATATTAGTCATTTTAGGCACCCATATAAATACAGGCTCTCATATCTATATAAATAAAACAGGGGACTGACTAACTGACAATCAACGCCCAGCCCAAACTACAAGACCTAAGAACTTGAAATTTTGTACAGGGATTCTTTATAATTTGTAAGTTCCCACTAAGAAGGAGTTGTTGGAAATTCACCTCCTAATGGGGTAAAAAGGGGGTTTGAAGTTTGTATGAAACTCTATCATTTTAAAAGTTACAGTCTTGAAATTCGGGAAGTAGATTATTTGGGTTGGTGTCAGTTTCTTATAAAAAGGGTGTTTTAGAAATTTTGTAAAAAAGGGGTTGAAAATTAAATATTAAAATTTCGTGCTGGGGGTTTTTATGCTGTGTAAGTTCCCACCAAAAAAGGGGTTTTAGATATTTCATCACCTTAGTAGGTGAATGATTAGGGTTTGAAAAAAAAAGAAATTATGGGTTTCTAAATAACCTGTAAGTTCCCACTAAGAACGGGTTTTTGAATATTTCAACATTTTCAACCCCTAAGGGGGTTCAGTTGATCAGTCGATCCAGCTTGGAGGAAGATCTTAAATATACTTTCATCACGTCGGGGTCGCCACTATAGAAGATCTAATGCTTCCTCAAAAGTGAAAGATCCCCTTGTGGGGAATGAATTACCAAAAAACCTCTTTTTATTTGAAACTGACACCTAACCTAGAATCTACTACCCGAACTCCATGACTACAACTTTTAAAATGACGGAGTTTCATACACTCTTCCAATCCCCTTTTTAACCTCTTGAGGGGTGAATTTCCAAAAACTTCTTTTATTAACCCGAATTTAAAAAAAAAAGTTTTTGTGGGAACTTAAGTATTCTAGAGATTCCTTGTTCAAAATTGCCATGGTCGCGAGCAAGAGTGTGTGGGAGGCGGGTGGCCGCGGAGAAGGCGAGCTCACATAGCACGCCTCCTCCGGCCCGAGGGTTGAACTCCGGGCGGGCGTAGCTCCTAGTGTAGTAAAAGACTCAAAGCCGCATGATGATAGTACCCGGAGAACACCCCCTGATGTGACTACCCTAAAAACACCCCCCGATGCAACAACCCGGTGAACACCCTTTGATGATAGTTCCTGGAGAACACCCATAATGTTAATACCCTGAAAACTCCCCTTGGTAATACTACCCGGAGAACACCCCTAATGTGACTACCCTGAAAACCAGCCCCAATGCAACAACCCGGTGAACACCCCTTTGATGATACTTCCTGGAGAACACCCATTATGTTAATACCCTGAAAACACCCCCTGGTATTACTACCCGAAGAACACCCGCCGATGTGACTACCCTGATAACACCCCCGATGTAACAACCCGGTGAACACCCCTGAAGTCACTACCCTGAAAACTCCCCCAATGCAAGAACCCGGTGAACACCCTTTGATGATACTTCCTGGAGAACACCCATAATGTTAATACCTTGAAAACACCCCCCCGGTAATACTACCCGGAGAATACCCCCTGATGTGACTACCCTGAAAACAACCCCGATGCAACTACCCGGTGAACACACCTTTGATGATCCTTCCTGGAGAACACCCATTATGTTTTTACCCTGAAAACACCCCCTGGTAATGTTACCCGGAGTACATCCCCTGATGAATACCCAAGAAACACCCCCTTATGTTGGTACCCTGAACACCTGCTAAGGCTACTACCCAATAAACACCTGTTGACGATATAAATTCAAATATTACCTATTATGTACCTATTGGATAATGTAATACGGCAAGTCAAGACTCATGAGTCATGACTCAGTCTTGTTCAAAGAAGTTAAGACTCGAAAGGACTCTGAAGACTCAAAAGACTCGGAACTCATGTGACTAACGAGTACTAGTCTTGAAAAAAGACTCGAGTCTGAAAATTAAGATTAAAAGACTTGAGTTTCTTAAAACTCTAGTAGCTCCCCAACTCCCGCATTGCAAGTCTAAAGGGACACCTAGTTTCTCAGGTGGTCCTCCTTAGGCGCCACCCGGCACTACCCGGGAATGGCCTGGTCAATAGCCACAAGGCTGGCACTGGCTCGTCTTCAATCGGGTATGAAGGGGAAACAGGGGCAGTTTAGAAGGTAGTGGACGATTTAGTCTCGAGTCCCACACAAGGCCGCAGGTCTAGCTAGACTGCGGTTATGGGGCATAAACGCATTTATTAACTGGGGGCGGGGGGGGTGCTAAGGGGATAGCTGTATTAGCCGGCGAAGATCCCCTCCCGCGCGCGGTATAGCATGGGTGCGTTTTAGACCGTGCCTGGCCTGGCTCACATTGCACTATTTGCACTTCACCGTTATTAGCAGCAAAATTATTATGGTTTTATGAATTTATTGTAAAGAAAAAAAAACTAAGGTCATTAGAGATTACCCAAACAGTCAAATCTCACCTGTAATACATAATTCCAAACGAATATCGATTATAGAAAAAAATAAAAATAGATGCCCAGATAAATGCCCAAGGGAAGGAATTTATGGGCATCTATTTGGGAATCTTCCCAATCTGCCTTAATAAATGCCGGGCATTTGCCCATCTCTAGTCGCTGGGAATAAATTTGAATTAATAAAATATTCCCATCGGACCAACAAAAAAGTTGTATCGTTGAGAAAGAAAAATAGTTGATCCGTTTTAAGTTGTGTGGATGGGAATAAATTTGAGTTAAAAAAAATATTCCAATCAGACCAACTGAAAAGTTGTACCGTTGAGAAAGAAAAATAGTTGATCCGTTTCAGTTGGTCCGTTTAGTTGGTCGGATTGGAAGGACAGATAATAATTAATTAGTAAATAGAAAGATTTTGCAATAAGAAGAAACTGGAAAGACAGACTTCCATTTCGCTTACTTAAAAATATTTCTACTTCCGAGCAACAGACAATGCTTTCCTATTCAAAAAAAAAAAAAAAAAAAATTCTTTATTTAACATAAACTTAATATTCTATTACAATTGTGGTGTTCTCAACTGCAAAAGTTATAAACTGTAACGCAGTGAGAGCGCCCCCTCCCAAACAGTAATTTAAATTAAACTAGGTTTAAGTTAATACTTATAAGGTAATGTATCACAAAAATAATAATATATAAAGAATAATATTTAACAATTTGGAAAACAAGTAATATGTGTGTGTTTGTGTGTGAGTGAGTCTGTGAGTGTGTGTGTATGTGTGTGTGTGTGTGTGTGTGTGTGTGAGAGAGAGATTTGGAGCTGTACCAATTCACTGTATGTATTTTAGTAGATCTTCTGATTCCTGATACGAGAGCAATACAAGCCAAGTAAATAATTTACGTCTGCAAGGACTAGAAGCCAGGTGATAGATTTGTAGTTTTTTATTGGCATAATTGTATAACTTAGCACTGAGGTGTAAGTAATGACGACCGGCAGCTTTAGTGTAGCGTTTTATGGTAGGACATACTATGTCTGCTCTGCGTCTTTGAGTCAAGAGCTGTCGATCAAAGGCTAACTCTCTATGCTTCCGGAGAATGGTTTGCTGTATAAATAATCTTCGAATAGACAACACATTGCAATCAGAAAAGAGGTTGTCTGTAGGATAACGGAAAGGTTTGAATGTCATCACCTTTAGGACAGCTCTTTGAGCCACTTCAACTTTTAACATGTGAGTTTGCGCAGCAGCACCCCACACTGTGATGCAGTAAGTGATAACTGACTGTGCAAGCGAGTAGTAAATTGTTTTGAGTAGAGCGATGTCGGCAATGTTACGCAACTTCTTAAAGATATGGATTAATTTGCGAATTTTGGGCGTCAGAGAGTAAATATGCTCCTTCCAGGATAACCACGGATCTAGGTGTACGCCAAGGTATTTAAAAGTCGGGACACGTTCTAACACAGGGCAGTCACAAGAGACATCAGGTGACACACAGATATGAACAGGAACTGTTAGGTGATCAGGTGGCTGAGTCCTCGCAGTGTAGGAGAAGGTGAGGTATTTACTCTTAGATACATTTAA
Organism: Mecyna flavalis; assembly: GCA_949319885.1. Classification (NCBI taxonomy): domain Eukaryota; kingdom Metazoa; phylum Arthropoda; class Insecta; order Lepidoptera; family Crambidae; genus Mecyna; species Mecyna flavalis. The sequence continues at coordinate 5,811,336 of OX439420.1, read as the reverse complement.
GGTCAACAGGTTTGAGTTTAACCAGCGAGTGACAGTTCTCATGGCCAGTTGAGCACAATCATAAACCTCTTCCCAATCTCTCCCGGATACGACAATAGCTGTGTCATCAGCATAAGAAAATAGTTTACTGTTTTGCAAATTGAGGTCACATAGATCGTTCACATAAATGAGGAACAATGTCGGACCGAGGACACTGCCCTGAGGCACTCCAAAAGAAACGTCTTCATCTCTACTAATTACGTCATCGATCACAACAGCCTGCCTACGACCCGAGAGGTAGCTTCTAAACATCTCCAGCGACAAACCCCTTATACCAATCCTATCCAACTTTCGCAGGAGGATGGGAATGGAGACAGTGTCAAATGCTTTTGAAAGATCCAAGAATATGCCCATAGACTTACGGCCTGCATCAAGATTCTTTATAATTTCTGTTGTGAGATTTAGAACGGCATCCTCGGTAGATTTTTGTCTTCTGAATCCAAATTGATTGTCTGATAGAATGTCGTGCTTATTAAGGAAATCAATTAATCGTTTATTGAGCAGTTTTTCAAATATCTTGGAGAAGACACTGAGGACTGAGATGGGTCTATAGTTATTGACACTGTCTTCATCCCCGGCCTTAAAAATTGGGTGAACCAATGCCTTTTTGAACGCTGTTGGAAAAATGCCAGTAGTTAAGCATCGATTGAACAATGAGGTCAGGATGGGAGTCAGTATCTGCTTAGACGCTTTGACAACTGAGGTTGGGATTCCATCCCAACCCACAGCACAATCTTTTTTGAGGTTGTTGATAATACACTCAATTTCTCTATCTTCAACATCGAACAGTGCCATGGATTGAGATGAGTTGCCTGGAGAGGCTATGAGTGCGCTCGTGGCATTTGGCGAGTCGATTTTAGACGCCAGTTCTTTACCTATGTTTGCAAAGAAGCTGTTTACCTTGTTTATATCCTGACATGAGTCATGACTTATGGTTAGCAGTTTATGAGACGGATTTTCTTTACGGTTCATATAAGAGACTCTTTTAATGACCTTCCATGTATCTTTGGGATTGTTCGTGGCCTTAGATAACTCATTACGCTCAAATTCAAATTTAACTCTTTTGAGTAGATTATTGCAGTACGTGCGATATCTAGTAAAAGTAATTTTATTCGTTTCATTTTCTTTGTTTTTTAAAAATGTTTTGTGAAGTTTGTCTCTATGACGAATGCATCGCAGGAGACCAGGAGTTAGCCAAGGTTTAAGTATTTTCTGGCGATTAGGGGTCTTAACTTTTATAGTGTGTTGGCTGACAAGCGAAGTGATTATTTGGACTAATTCAGTTGTAGCCAAATCGGCATCTTGGGCTGCCATGATGTGAGTGAAGTCTGTTTGTTTTAGAGCAGAGAGAATGGCAGACATATTAATTCGAGTGGTAAATTTATTTAGGGGTTTGGTTTTAGGTTTAACATTAGCTATAAACAGGATGGGGGCATGGTCAGTGATGTTAGTGTCAAGTATTATTGATGTGGGGGTAGATGGAGAGCAATATATGAAATGATCCAAGCAACTATTTTCACGAGTAGGAGTCGTATAAGCCGGAGCTAGACCATGGGAAGCTAAGAGGTTGAGATAACTTTCACTATCAACAGTAGTAGTGTTTATGTTTATATTTATGTCCCCAACAATCACTATCGATTTTTGTCCTATGATTTCGTCTAACACACGGTTCAGGCTTTGTAAAAATTTGTCGATTTTTGAATACGAGGGAGACCGATATAGTGCAACTATTGAAATGTTGTTGAGTTTTAATAAAAGGCAGTTCGCTTCTTGAAAGTTTGGAATAGTCACTTTGCATTGAAGGCCCTGACGAATATAAACAACCACACCATCGTTTTGTAATGTAAAATTGGAGCTATAATGAGTATATCCAGGTAGCACGGGAATAAGGGGACAGACTTTAATCCAGCACTCTGTTAAAACAATCACATCAACACAGATTTTGATACGATGTAGTAATACTATAAGCTCGTCAAAGTTTTTATTTATACTACGGATATTTAACTGTAAGATTTTTAAGCTTCTCTCATTGTGTTTGTTTAGGAATTTTGATATGTCTTCAGGGGAGGATGTAAAAATGTTAGTCTCAAATAGTCGATCCATTTCAGAGTTTATGTTTAAGATGTTGTCACTCATAATTTAAGGTAAAGTATAACATTGTTTCAGCAGCAGTTAAGCGTAGGTAAATACGGTAATATTTATAAAATCTGTTTTTATTTAATTTATTGGGAAAGAAGTGGTACAGCATCAGCAGTGTGATGTGACGTGAAAAGGGATGTGTGGAGTGTGTGTATGTGTATGTAATGTGTGTGCATATGTGTGTAATGCGTAAAATAGACGATGACATGTAGTAAGTTGTTGCTAAACTGTATCTAAAAATTTGAAAGAACAGAGAATATCTCAAATTTAAAAAGAGCGGAATGCGAGTTAAACAATATAAAAATATAGTATTACGAAAAATCACTAGTCACAAAGGGCTATCAAAGGTTCTTAGATCACTTTCGTCTGAGACTTTTATTAACTTATCTCCCTCACGCTTCCTTAGAAAAATCTTACCACCTGTTACCCAACAGAACTTGAAGTCATTCAGTTTTGCAAATTCTCTTGCTAGGTAATACAACTTTTTTTGTTTCGTGGAGAGATTTTCTGAAATAAAAATTCTCTTAGGTGGGCCACTGATTTTCAGTTTTTCTGTTGTCAGATGGTTTCTTGATTTGATTCTTCCACGGTAGGCGCCAATGATTTTTTCTTTAGTTAGTACGCTGCCGAGATCGACTATAATGGTGCGATTTTCCTGCTGCTTCGAGTTGATTCTAAAAACATCTCTAATGTCGCCCTGTTGTATATTAATGTTCAGCTCCTTCCCTATGATACCGACAGTCTCTACGAGTGATTGTTTTGATTCAGTCTTCTGTGCAGGAATGTTTCTTATCTCTATACACGAAGCTCTCGCATAACGCTCGTCTTGTTCTATTTTGTTTTCCAGTATGGCGATTGTTTGCTGATAAGAATTTTGTTCGGCCTCCAATTTATTTACCCGGGCCGTAAGCGCAACATTTTGTTGTGAGAGGAAATTCAATGAGGCCTTTATGTCTTCTACAGAATCTAGCAACTTGTCATATTTAGTGTCCTGTTGCTTCTGGAACTCTTTCAACATGAGCCGCATATCTGACATAAATCTGGAAAGATTGCCGTCATATTCTTCACAATCAGATGATTGTGGGGTCCTCGTTTTCCGAACGGTGATGTTACAAATATCTTGCGGGCCAATCTTTCCCCCTTTCAAACTGTTGGATTTGAGTTGTTTTGGTTTTGCCGCCAACGATGACGATGTCGATGGAGCGGGGGTAGCCGACATGGCAGGGGAGGCCAACGGTGCAGGGGAGGCGGGCGGTGGAGTGCGTTTCAAAGACATCTTACTTGTGGTTGTGGTACTAGACTACACGCAGCGCGGCGTAGCACACGGTTGATGTAGGCGGCACGCGTCGTAGCACACGGGGTGACGTAAGCGGCGTCGTAGCTCGTAGTCGTAGGCGAGTTGATTATCGTAGCCGCGGGACGCGGTGTCTTTTTTCGTCGCAATCGCTCACCGCTTCCGTGGCCGAGTTTGTACACACCTGGGCTGCGGGATTCAGAAAGTCGCCGGTTCAAATCCGACGTCCGAACAAAAAGTGCCGCGGGCAATCCACCGCACCAACAGCCGAACGCGCGAAGTGCAGGGGCTCCGGAGACACAGGGCGGAGGCGCCGCAAGGTAAGGCCCGAGGGCGAAGCCTCACGAATTAAATCAAAATTAATATTTAAATCGCAAACACGTCCGCTCAACACAAGATCCGAGGAGAGAAGGGAATTCATTTGTTTCCCCTACATTTACTTGTTTTCCCGTCATTCATTTGTTTCCCCGACATTCATTTGATCGTCAGCGAGACTCTAAATTTTGTGATTAGTGCATTCAATGAAGTTACCAGTTCTTCGCAGGCTGAGTGCGGCCTACGGGAGCCACCAGGAGTCACCAATCTCTATACGGTAAGTACCCACTGAGCCCTAATATTTATGTGACGATATTCTCGAAAGAAGTTTTTACTGGTCTCTTGAAAGGTTAAACTTTTACGGTAAATGAACATCAGCCAATCTACATAGTCTGATCTCAACCTACCTTTTTTTGAGGAGGAGGATTAACTAAATAAATAATATAATAATTCTAGGAGCATTTAGGAAATAAATAATACAAAAATGATTGCCAACAAAATTTATTACATATAAAAGGCACTGAACATCGGTCTTATAATACTGTTTCACCGTGGCAACAAATATTGTGATGACAAATCCAATAACGTACTTTATACGTTAAACCGAAGAAACTGCAAGATATGGCAAGGAATTTTAATATTTTTTCTTTTAAACCTAGACAATCCATGTAGTCAAGTTCCTATGAGTTATGTTAACTCGGTTAGATTTCGCACAAGGAGGAGCGTTTGATTGTCCACCGCCGCCGTGTCACCGAGAAAGAGATGTCGGCGCCGAGGTAGCGGCACATACATTTACTAGTGTCGTTTGTCCAGGTTTGTCCATCGCACGTCCGTCACCCGAGCGCCGTCATCTTGAAATTGGTCTGAAATAAACTCGGTTCTCGGTGACGGCCCAGTGACGGCGGCGGTGGTCAAAAGCTCTAAAATGGTCTCAATACTGGTTTCTATGACGCGGCCACTACTAGGACGCCTTTGGTACAAGGGAGGGTTAAGTTGGTAGAACCCTCCTATTAGGTGAATCCTACGTAACCCTCGGTTGGGTTTCTCACTAAACTAGCTTTGAGCTTTCACGCCTAAACTACTGAACCGATTCTGATGAAATTCGATACAGACATAGATTAAGCCTTGGGAAAGGACATAGGCTACTTTTTATCCCGGTTGCACGATTAGTTCCCATTGGATAACCCCTCAATTGATGACATCATGGCGACCATTTTCCTTTATTTTGATTAGGAAAAACAAAATGGCCGCCATTTTGATTATTTTTTGATTTTTAATTTTTTTAAAAAATTATTTTAAATCCTTCCTGTATGCAAATACCAGTCATTTGGTATCAATAAAGTCATTATTAAATGGTCTACAAGTTAAAATTATATAATTTAAATTATATTCTACTGTGTTCGAACTGTATGCGAGGGAAAATACAAGTGGAATGAAATTGGGTAATTAAAACTAAAAAATCAAATTAAAAAAAATAAACAACTTGTTGCTTTAGTTGTCCACTTTAAATTAACCTGTTACTATTAAGCAATAAACACATTAAATAACAT